>JAPYYM010003463.1:0-11127 GCA_028534135.1 Potos flavus
CCTGCATTCTGTTCCATGTCAATTTAGTATTTGTATTTACCTTTATCATCTGTGATATTAATAAACACTTTGGTAACGTTATTTAAAAATAAGAATATTCTAGTGCACGTTTGGTGGGGGAGTGGTCAACACCGAGGGTTGCTAGGACCATCATTTTAGCACATTCTAATGGAGGCGATTCTAGACATTTCTTCAGTATGGTTTAGAACGCTATCCAGCAGAATGTCCTGGACCGAGTCCCCCTCCCTCCCCGTGGCTTCGTTCTTCTGGTTCCCGCTGTGTTCGAGAACAGCGCTGTCCCACCAAGGACCCTGTCCACGACAGATCGCTCAGTGTGGACTCCCAAACCTGGCCCGGCTTGAATGAACTTTCTCAATATTTTAAATGAATTAAGTATTTGAGACTCTTAATGTCACAGCTACGACTTACGTTAGACTTCACGACTTCTTCACATAAAGAAAAAAGAATCCCAAGTTCCTAGGGTTTTGCTCTAAAATGCTCAACAGCCAATGTCCAGTGGGCTCTTGGGTTTCAAGATGCTTTAACGAACGTGAAAAAAGGGCCTGTTCTTTCCTTTATCCTCACAAACATCCTGCCAGGTGGGGAAGGACAGGCGTCTCCTGCTCCCGCTTTATAGATGAGAAGCATCTTATCCCCAAGGTCAGATGCTAGGATCGGCCGGCCAAGGGTCTCTCCGCAAAGCCAAAGATGAGTCGTTGGGGCTTGGAGGCCTGGCTGCTGGTTCTTACGCGCTGTGTGTGACATCCCGAGGGAAATGCAGCTCTGGCCGCGGGACCTACGGGTTTGCCCTACACCAGGGCTCGCGGTGAGGGGATGGGCTTAACTCCGAGTCACGCACGGAGGCCGCAGCTCCCAGATCTGGACGTTCCTGGTGCGGCTTTGCCGAGGCCACCGGGAGCAGGAGCTCCTTCCCACCTGGGCCTCCTCCCGAGAGTGTGTTTGCGGGACTCCCAGGCCTCAGGGCCGGGCGGGGGCTGGGGTGGCCGCTGGCAGCCCGACTCAGGCTGTCTCAGCGCCGTGGACCCATATTCCCGATTATCTGAATGTCCTCACGTCTGTCCTCCGCACACCTTGCCGAGGATAGCTCAGAGTCAGCGCGAGGAGCCGCACAGCATCCCGGTGCCTCAGAAACGAGGCGAGCTGTGCGGACGGGGGGCGGTCAGGGCCCACGCAGTGCCACGGCCCCAGAGCCACGGCCCCAGAGCCACGGAGCCGTCTGTGTCCAGGAGAGCTGCTCCCCTAGCCAACGGGCCCCGCGCGCGGCCGAGGATGCAGACCGCGTGTGAGCGTCTGGTCCCTCACTTCTGTGGGAGGAGAGGGGACAGATGCGCTGGCAGCATATTAGCTGTTGGAATAATTATGTTAAACGCGACACAAGTGGGCTCCGACTCCGTCTCCAGTGTTGGATCCTCACGTGAATTCTCAGAGGGGGTCCGGCTTACACATAATTGTGCCTTCGAGCTACACACAGGAAGGCTCTGTGCGATCAACTTGCCAGAGGATTTGAAAGGTAACCCGGTCCCTCTCCAACTGCTTTTCTAAATATAACAATCTCAGGGGCAGCCATCCGTCCAGAGGCAAAATATTAGAGGAAAAGGAGAAATCGCCAGGAAGTAAACAAACCCTTCTCCCTGCTCGGCATGGTCCCTACCTTGTCTTTTTCTCAGTGTTCTGGAAAAATCTCCCCCTCTCCACTGCTTTGTCCCTCTTTGTATGCACCCGTCCATAGCGTCTGTAAGCTGGATTACTGGGCCCTCAAATAGAGGTCCAAACGGTGCTTTCTGGGGCAAGTCCACGTTTCCGTGGAAGTTGCGTTCTGCTCAGAGACACGTGGGGGCCGGGCCGCCTTCTCCGGAAGTGGGGACGCAGCCGCCTGGGGGTGTGGAAATCTCACAGAACTGTGAAAACGAGTCCTGGCAGTCATGAGCAAACATGACGAGGTCACAGACGTGAAGAAAATTAACACACACAAAGTCCGTCCATTCTCTATATATCAGCAAAGAACAGTTAAAATGTCACACACACACAATCTATCGGTAGCTGTGTCTACCTTTCTCTCCATAGATAAATGCACACCTACCATTTGCACACACACCATTTGCAATGCACCCATTAAACTAAAATCCCTAGGTATAAATCTAATAGAGTAGGTATACCTTCTCTATATAGAAAACTACAAAATTCTGGTTAAAAAATCAAAGAGATAAATGCAGAGCTATTCCACGTTCATGGGTCGGAAGACTCGTATTGTTAACATGGTGCTTCTTTCCCACTTGATTAATACATTCAGTACGATGTCAGCTGAAGTGCCAGCAGCTTGTGTAGACAGGGACGACCGCGTCCAAAACGTATATAGGAGGGCGGCGGCGGGCCTGGAAGAGCCAGCACGGGGCCGAGGAGGAACCGCAGTTTGGAGACGCCCACGCCCGGTGTCAGGAGTTGCTATCAAGCTGCAGGGACGGGCGGTCCTGGTTCTGGCGAGAGGACGGGCCCCAGATCGTAGGGGCGGAGGGCACAGGCAGGGCCACCGCCGCGTGCAGCCCGGCGAGGACTAGTCAGTGAAAGTGACGTCTTTGCCACACACACTGAGCATCCGTGTTCATCTATGTTCGGCCGCTCAGGAAGCAAAGAAACCAAGACACACCCAAGTCCTTCCACACGCACGAGCTCCAAGTGGACCACACACCCCGATGTCACGTGCAAAACTCTAACATTCCTAAAGGGAGAACGTCGAGATGCCCTTGGTTTGGTGACCACTAATAGAAGCCAGTGTCCTCTGTGGGATCCTGGGGGAGGAGGCAAAAACAATGGCATCTGAATAAAGGTGGGCCTCGATTTATGACCACATCCTGATCGGCTCAGTGATTGTGATGCCTACATCACACTGAATTAAGATCCAATAATAGGTAAAACCGGGTCCATGGCAACTCTTCGTACCATCTTCACAATTCTCTGTCATTCTACAACTGTTCTAAAATAAAATTACTTAAAAAATAAATAAATAAAACTTCTAAAAATAATGTTTTTCTAAAAGTAGAACTAATACTAATCTGATGCACATTTCTGTTACAGATCAGGAAAAAATGTTGACAGCGTCGTGTCCACACACTAACAACGGGGTCTCCCCTTGCCTGGCCTCAGGGCTGGCAGCTGACCTCTGTCCCCCGATGCCCACCTCTCCTTCACGCCGGCCTCCTGCCTGCAATGTCCTCGACCCCGACCAGGACAAGGGGCCACGTCATGGGCAGAGCCACCTGGGAATGCTTCACCGACACGAGGGTCGGGACGGCCGGGGCAGCAGAGGGCCCAGGCCTGCCTGATGCCTGGGGGTCCGCTCTGGGCTTGCGAGCACGTGGCTGAAATCCTTACCGGATCAGGCAGCAAAGCCAGGTTGGCATTTGATCTTCTCCCAACAAGGACAAAGGCTGGGGTCTGCCCCACCCCCACCCGTGCACAGAGGACACTGAAGGGGCTCCTCGGACCAGAGCCACTGCTGTCCTCAGTATGTGACTCGGTCCACGGTCCCTTGCAGTCAGATGGTGGTGTGGACCCTCAGGGCCCGCACTCCCTGCAGGGACGGGAGCCTGCCACGCTCCCCATCTCAGCCTGGGACAGCATCCGGGCAGCACGTACTCGGAAAACTGTGGCTTTCGGGCTCGTTCTCCAACGGGTGTCAGTGGCCCCGTGACGACCAGGATTCCTGAGGTGTCGGGGGCTGAACCACGCCCCAGAGCTGTCCACGTGCTGACCCCAGAACCCGGGACTATGCTGCCTTCTGCGGCAAAAGGAACTTTGAAAGACATTTAAGTTCAATGTCTTTGGATGGGAAGATCATCCCGCATCTTCTGGGTGTGTCCGGCACAATCACAGGGTCCCTTCCCCTACGAGAGGGCCAGGAGGGTTGGGGCAAGCCAGCAGAGACAGAGCCCGCGGCCGAGCCTGAGACTGAGGACCGTGAAGACGGGGACGAGGCCGCGAGCCAACAGCACAGACGGCCTCCGACAGCCACAGAAGGCGGGGAACAGATTCTCCCTGAAGTCGCGTGGAGGAAGCAGCCCGGGACACCTGGATTTTACACTTTCAGCCTCCAAAACCGTCAGGAATGGGTTTGCGCCGTTGCAGCCGTGCAATTCTCATCTGTGACCGCGGCAAGCGGAAACTCCTACAGCGGGATGACGGCCTTCCCTGGCTGGAGGTCGGGACGGGGGTGGGCGCGGGGCTGGGAGAGGCACCGTCGAGGCTTCGCCAGCTGCCCACTCAGGTCAGGCCAACGCGGCTTCTGTCGGATGGGAAAACCTTGCCTTTCCCCTCTCCGTGGTGTGGGTTTGGGAGGGTGCCTCCGTTGCACTCCGAGAGGACGTCGTCAGGTTATCTGAGCACGTTAAGCAGAGGGGAGGCGTGAGGGCTGGGCCATCCTTCCGCACAGACGTCATTATTCACAGCCGTAAGCCTCGGTTCTGTGGGAGCGTCGGCTACGGGTCCCCACGGGCCTGGTGTGTGGTTGTGATGACGCTGCTCTGGGTCTGACCCACGACCCCTTGTGTCCTCGGCCAAGAAGCGTCTGTGAAACCAGGAAAACCACGCTGGGCCTGGGGGCACCACATAGGCTGGTGAAGAGGGCCGGTCCCCAAGCTGCCTCTCTCTCTCTCCAAGAGGGGACTGGGCTGGGGGCGGGCTGGGCCTGCGGGCCATCGGAGAGTGAACCTGCATCCTGCTTGAGATGAAACAGCCGGAGACGTAGTGTGGCTTCAAAGAATGGATACTACAGCACCCAGCAATCTCGTCCTCTGCCGCCCTCCTATCAGATATGTGCAGCACGGACAGCAAATTCGAACACATGTTTCTCCTGTAGATTTTGACAGAGTGCTGTTATTTCCTGTATGGGAACAGTCCAATTTCCTGCTCACCGTCGGGGTTTCTCGGGCCTGGGCGGCAGGATAATATCTCCCAGCCGCCCTGAGTGTGGTTTGAACCCCGGAGATGTCTGATGAAGGATGCGATTAAATCCATTCTTTCCACCCCAAACTTAATGTCAAAATGATTACTCATCTCTGTTCATAAAGCTGATATTGCATGCTGAGGTTGAAAATACAGAAATCTAATTAAAACCTCCACTGCCGAGCGGGCTCGGACTTACAAAGCACCCAAGCCCCGAGCCTCTTTGTCCGTGGGCTAACGCGCAGTGCTGGATGGCGCGTGTATTCTGCGCGGAGCCCAGGAACGAAGGCTCATCTCACAACCGAGGAGAGGAGGGCTTTGTGGTCGGGGTCTGTGCAGCCCCCCATGGTTCCCTTTGCCCCCAGCTCCTGCCCTCCAGCCCTGCAAGGCTGCCCCTCCTTGGCGGAGAGCAGGGGCTGGGCGCCGTGGGCAATCAGTGTCTTCCCATTTCTTGACTGGATTATTTGTTTGTTGGGTTTTGAGTTTGAGTTCTTTATAGATCTTGGATATCAGCCTTTTATCTGCAATATCATTTGCAAATATTTCTCCCATTCCATAGGTTGCCTTTTAGTTTTGCTGATTGTTTCCTTTGCTGTGCAGAAGCTTTTTATCTTGATGAAGTCCCAAAAGTTCATTTTTGCTTTTGTTTCCCTTCCCTTTAGAGACGTGTCTTGCAAAAAGTTCTTTTGTCCAAGGGATGGGGTAACTGGGTGATGGGAATTAGAGAGGGCATGGGATATGGTGAGTCCTGGGTGTTATACTCATCTAATGAATCATTGAACATTATGTCAAAAACTAATGATGTATTTATTATACCTTGGCTAATTGAATTTAAATAAAAAAAAAATCAGTGTCTTCCCGAGGGTGGTCATTTTCTGTGAACCGTCAGGTGAGGCCCCAGAACATTCCTCAAACCTTGCTTGAAATGCCTTTTCAATGACTGAAGACCAAGACTGCCCGGTCCGGCCACTAACCGCGTATTGTACCCGTAGGCAGGGACCTCGTGTCCTCAGAAGACAGACCCGCCACTCTCGGGTGTGTCCTGCAGGAGCGGATGAGGGCCGTAGATGTTGGGCTGTGCACGTGGATTTCTGCGTGTGTCTGTGCAGAGGGAGCTCTTCCGTGAGGCTAACATTCCCAGAAAACGGAACCCGTTCCCATTGGGTTAGCGTCACAGAGTTCACGCCCAGCTCGCGATCATCGACCCTGCAGTGACTGAGCCCCTCGCAACATCTCCAGGAGCCAGAGTCGCTTAGCAGCCTCATGGTGACGGAGCGAGGGCCGAGCACGCGCACGGGATGCCGAGGACGTGAAGGGGGAGGCCCCACAAGGACGCGAGGACAGAGAGAACGGGCTCACGAAGGACAGCCTCTCGATGGCAGCTAGAAGGCAGCCTCCAGGCTTCCGAGGGCCGCGGGGTATGTGCCGTTTTGATGACAAACAATGCTTGTTTTTTAAACATTTTACGATAAATGTGTCATTTAAAAATCTCGGCCGAAATAACGGCCATGGAAAGCAGGCTCTCATTTTTCACGTGACCTGTAAAGTGAAGTTTGCAAAAGCTGTTGATTGTAAATACACGGGGTCCCACGGAGGGTCCCCAGGCCGAAGGACGAGAGACGGCGGAGGACGGAGGCGTCTTGTGTCTTCGCCTGCAGACAGCGCCCAGCAGCACAGACGTGCCTCCTGCTTCCCGGCGGCTCCTGGCTCCCTGCTGCGTGCGGCTTAGCTCGGGGGGTCGGGGCACCAGGAGAGGCACAGACGGTCACTTCCTGACTCCGGGGCGCAGAGATCTCCAGGTGTCCCACGGCCCCCAGGGTGGGGGTAGGGACGCCCTGAGCCTGAGCTGTCCCCGCAGACCTAAGTCGTCCCCAAAAGCCGAAGGTGTGTGATGGTCCGTCCCCAGACCGTCCTGTCCCTCCGTCACACCAGCCTCCCCTCCCTGCGGGGGGCTCTGCGGAAGGCCCAGCGGAACTCAGGTGGGTGGCCACAGCCCGGCCTCAGGAGGGCTGGACGGCAGGCGCTGTCCTCCACGGCCCCGAGCCTGCCCCGAGAGCGGAGGGGCCCGGTTCCGGCGTCCGCCAGTCCCTTCGTGAATGAAAACGTGCAAACACTAAGAAGGTCATGCACTAGGGACCTTTTTTTTTTAATGAATGGCTCGCGTACTTGGAGATTTCCTGAACACATACAATTCAAAATCTTTTCGAAGTCCAAAATTGTTTCATTTAAAATTATTTTCTTGCTCTGTGGTGATCCTAAGTGTGTATAAATAAGTGGACATCTAGCGAAAATGTAGAAAATGTGTCCCGTCTGTGGGGAGCCCACACGCGGGCTCTCCCTGACCTCCCTCTAGCGAGGTGTGGCCGGGCCCCGTGCTGGTTCCCGGGGAGCATCTGAGAAGCTTCGAGGGAAGCCGGGGGTTCCGAACGTCCCTCGTTCTCCGGGACGGCCTCCTTCCCTGCGTGTCTCTGTAGCAGCGCTGGGTGCGGGCTGTGTCGGTCCCGAATGTGCCGGGAGCCGGCGCCCCTCCAGCGGGCTCAGGTGGCCTGGGTCTCAGGCTGCCCCTCTGCTGGCAGGTGCCTGCCGCCCCCAGGGCTGGCCTGTCCCCGGGGCGCCGTTCTCACTGACGGGGAGCAGAGAATTCCCAGTCCTCGGCCCCCGCGTGTGCTGCTCTGAGCCGTATCTGGTGGGCGTGCGGTTGGGGGCAGCGTCTACACTGTGCCTCCCAAGGCAGAAATACAAACCTTTATCCTGGCCCCGTCTCCCCGGCTTAGGGAGTGGACTATTCCTTTCCCTTTCTTCTTGTTGTCCTCCTTCTTCTTTGAGGCATTTCCCATATATTATACAGCATGCTGAACATTTTGCAATGACATCTGTCATTAATTTCTAGATTCTCCTCAATCCTCTGCTGTTAATGGGGAAACACTTGTATTTTCTCTAGGACTTGATATTCTTAATGACCTTTTACAGCTGAATCCCACTCAGCTCTGGATTCAAAGAGAGACTCGCGGAAGCACCGAGGATATTGCGTACTGTCTTACAGAAGGAGAACCAAGCCGATGACATCTACGGGAATTGTTGGGACATGACCGATAATCGGAGATTGAACTTCAAGTTTGGCTGCTTCCCTTGAAGCAGTGAACCTGAACCTGCACACGTGGCTCCGAAGCTCCCAGACCCCGCGCAGCCCCCGGACGGAGGGGTCAAGACACTGGCAATATGACAACGTGCTTTACAGGGATTTACGGCAGGCGAAAAACACAAACCGCATTTCCAAATCAATAACAGTGCCTGTTTGTATGCCGCTCTTTTTTTTTTTAACTCATTATTTTTTTTTTATCCCCAAATACTTTTATTTTATTTTTTCAGTGTTACAAGATTCATTGTTTATGTACCACACCCAGTGCTCCATGCAATATTTTTTAAAGTTTTCCAGAAGGAATTTAGAAATGCCCACAGGTATACTCACGGTGCCCCCGGTTCCAGTATGCAAGCTTAACTCCCTGAGGATGACACAGGAGGCTCTCGCTTTGTCCCCACGTCCTGCCCCCTCTGTGCGCAGCTGAGCTGGCCGGCCCCGCGCTCACGGCACGCGCCTTGGGCTGCCATCCGCAGCCTGTGCTTGAGAACGGGGGCGTCCCCACACGCCCCAAGTGTGGGCTACTGAGTTCCTCGTGCGGGCCACCAGCCGTGCCACGGAACCCCCCTCGGAGCCGTCCGCGTCCTGTCTCCGTGCAGCCATCTTTCCTGCTGTTCTGTCGCATCGCTTGGGTTTTCTGCACTTCGACTCTTGCCCGAGCCTGACCGCTGCTCTGGGTTTTCACCGCCCAGGCCTGTCCCTGGACTGCCTGGCCACTTTCCTTGGTGCTAGGACCTCAGGGCCTGTGGACCAGGGCTAGGGGCTGGAAGCCACTTTCCTGGGTTTTGGCACGCACACCTCCACAGGAAAGCCCTCCCTGATTGCCCGCCGGCTGGGACTACCTGCCCGGTTCACAGTCTCCGTCCTTGCAACCTGAGGAAAAGTTCTACTGAGAGGTAACCACAAGCCTTCAGCACTCTGAAAAATCTGTACTGAGGGTCTGGATACAGTTGTTTCCTTTTCTGGAAAAGTAATTCAAAACATGTTTTCAAAAGCTCCTTGTAAGCAGGAAACGCTATTCCGTGTTAGTAAACATTGTCGCTGACAAGGGATAATTTATGAATCAAGAGCGTGGGCAGACCCTTATTTTCACCCAGAACCACTTCATTGTCAATGATCTCTAAGAAATATATAAACATTAAATAATTTGCAACCCAAATATTTCTTGTAGGTGAATTTGAATGAAGCAAATTATGCAAAAGGGAGCTGGTGGGCTGGTGTGTGCGGGCACCGCGCGGCCCAGGACCTCGCGAGCAGTCTGGGGCTCTGAGCATTTCAGACGCAGGAGGAGGAGGAAGACAGTTTGGGGAGAGAAAGGAGGCATTTGCCAGGACACCGGGGCAGATGTGTCTACGGCGTGTTTGCTGCTGGGTCGGTTTCTAGGGTTTTCCACACAAGGCTTTCTCTCCCAAACCTCGCGTGTGCTTGGTAAGACTTCTCACTCCACAACTTGCACTTTGAAAGTACAATAGACCAAACCCTTCTCATTAGTTAGACCAGAGAGCTATCTTACAAAAGAAACTAACAGACCTAGTAGAACGGTCTATAAAAAGGCTTAGGACTAAAACAGAACTCAATGAGGATGCTGCAATCTTTTTTTGGATTTTTTAACTTTTTTTCGTTGGGGACATTCCAGTGTACCTCCTGGCCCCACACCTGCATGTCCGCCCCTGTTAGGCACACCCCCATCAGAACGGCAAATTTGTTGCAATTGATGGACCCACATAGATGAATCATCATCACCCAGACCCCATAGTTCACATTAGGGTCACTCTTGGAGTTGTACCTTCTATAGGTTTGCGGAAAAGTATATGACATGTATCCACTATTCTGGCATCGTACAAAGTAGGTCACTGCCCTAGAAATCCTCTGAGCTCCACTGCCCCACCCAACCCCTGGCAGCCTCTGATCTTTCTACTGTCTCCGTAGTTTTACTTTTTCCAGAATGTCATAGAATTGGAATCATACAGAAGGTAGCTTTTTCAGACTGGCTTCTTTCACTTAGTCATATGCATGTAAGTTTCCATCACGTCTTTGCATGGCTTGACAGCTCATTTTTCAGCTCAGAATAACGCTATACCGTCTGGATGCACCACGGCCTATCTATCCATTTATCTACGGAAGGGCATCTTGGTTTTGACAGTTATGGATAAAGCCACTGTCGATGCCCATGCACAGAATGCAGTGTAGACACGTTTTCCACACCTTTGGGTAAATACTGAGGAGTACACTTGGTGGATCTTACGGCAAGAGTTCATTTTGTATGGAAGTCTCAAACTCTCTTCCACGGTGGCTTCCCCATTTTGGAAGAAGGAATGAGATCTTCTGTGGCCCCACACCCTCCCCAGTGGTTAGTGTCGGTGCTGGATTTTGGCCATCCAAATAGGTGTGCAGTAGCTTCTTAATGTTTTAATTCTCACTTCCTGATGGCCCATGATGTGGGGCGTCTTTTCCTGTGTTTGTTTTTGCCATCTGCAAATCTTCTTTGGTGAGGGGTCTGTTAAGATCTTTGGCCCATTTTCTAATCCAGTTGTTTGTGTTCTTACCGTTGAGTTGTAAGAGCTCTTTGTATATTTTGAGAGACAGTCCTTTATCAGACGTGTTTTTACAAATATTTTCTCCTAGTCTGTGTCTTGTCTTCTCATTTTCTTGACATGGTCTTTCTCAGAGCAGAAATTCCTGGTTGTAATGGAGCACAGTTCATCCATCACTTCTTTCAAGGATCATGACCTTGAGGCTGTGTCTAGGAAGCCTTCACCACGCCCAAGTGGGACGGCGCTCCGGCCTGTAGTAAGGGTTACTTTGCTTCAGGTACACACGCTCCTTGCTTGCTGACCCAGACTCCTTGATCTGTAGCAGAACTAACCTACTTTCTTTGAGATTTGCAGACCACCGGCCTTGGGGAGAGAAGGACCAGCACGTTCCCAAGCCACAGAGGCCGGCAATCTTCTTCGAAGCTGCCTTGGCCTTCTGATCAGCTTTTTTTTTTTTCTTTAGCAAAATGCTTTTATCTTTTCAGGTCACATGAA
>JAPYYM010003464.1:0-11127 GCA_028534135.1 Potos flavus
GCATTAAAACTATATAAACCATATCAGAACTACAAAAGATCAGAGAGAATCTTTTATGGATTCTTCAATTTGCAAATCATTGAATTCATAAATATAATATATGAAATCACTATATTAAATGAAATGAGATACTTCATGATATTTTCTTTCAGGTATTAAATTTAGCTTATTATCCTAAAAGCTCCTCTCTTTTTCTGATTCGACTATCTCACCTTCCTCCTAACATCTGTGGCACAGCTCCTTCTTTCTCTTGCTCTTAGATAAAAAACAGTGCAATCTCCCGTAAAGAGTGTGGTCACTCTAAGGATTTGCAGAGCTTAATAATTTCCTCATAATCTTACGTAATTTCTGAGTACTCTAAATATCTAGCACAATGGCTGATACATAATTGGTGCTCACTAAATATGTGTGAAATTAAAGCAATAACTCAAAGTAATATGGCTTTCATGGTGGACAATGAGCCTTGGTAGGACTGTGACAAAGATATTTATTTACAACTGAGAATATCCGCAAAACCCCTCAATTTACAAACATGAGCAATGGCTATTCATAGGCTAGACCTACTCAAAAGGACTAATTTACAAACCTACATAAATACATTAAACGATCATTTATTATTAAAATCTCACTGACACTTGACAAATTTAATACGAAATTTAAGCAAGTTTTGGTGACTAAATACATTTCTAAGGTTCTTTTTGAAAGCATTTCTAACTGTATCCTCAGTGTCTAGCCTTACTATTCACTTAATAGATGCTCAAAAATGCTTGTTTAATACATAAATTCTGAGTTACTAGGTGAATTTAACTGAAGTAAGTAGTCAAAAACATTTGTTTCATTCAGTCAAAACAATTGATCCAAAATATTGATACAGCCTAATTTGGCTTTTTTTTCCTTTTGATATATATAACATTTCACTTCTCAATGAAAATTTCAAATTACAATTCAATCCAAATGATTAAATCAAAAAAATATATCTTATTTTATATTACATACTATATTTGAACTATATCCTAAGCAATATATTCAATAAACAGAGATACGCTATTTAGGCCTTCTAGAAAAAATGAATAAGATGAAAAGTTAATTTTATGCAAATCTGTCAGTGATCCTAATTTGAGAGTGAACACATTGAGAATTGGATTTGTGACCTAGTTTCTATCCATAGCACCTTGTAGGTGGTACACCTCATAAAAATTTGTTGGGCTAAATGAGGGAAAATGGATTCTATAAAACTTTTTCTCAGGGCCTGATTAATTGTACTAGTTTTTGGGGTTTTTTTTCCCTCAGTTCATTCAGGTTTTTATCTAGCTAGCACTCAAGGTAAAATTCAGAAAACCATTGTATCTCCATTTATGAAATATGCAACAAACTTATACAAATATGCTATTCTTGGTGTTTCATTACTATGTAAAATGAGATGTGTCCATTTTCAAAATAAATTAAGTGGATTTGGAAATATCATTTAGCTTATATGACAAAAGAGAGTTAGGTTTGTCCTATATGATCTTCTAAAATTCACACCTATTGAAACATGATCTATAAGTTTATGTCCAAATTCTTGTGCATCATGGACTATGATATGAGAAAATTGTTTCTGTTCCTATGTTCCCTGTTTGGTAAGCATCACAGGTTTCAAAATTTGTTATGATACCAAAATAGCACTTGAAAACAAAAGCATATAATCTACCCATCTTTATTGTGACTATTGGTAAGAATAAAACTTTCAAAACTTTACCAGGGAAATAGTCAAAAATAAGCACCTGAAACATTAATATTTTTAAAAAGGGAGCAGGACAATTCCCACATTAAAGTAGAGAAAGTTGGATCAGAATTTTATTCTCAATGTAGTATCATTTTCAAAATTTTTAATTTAATAATCAAAATTAAACATTGCTCCACTATTTTCTGATCTCTCATACCCCACTTTCCCAAAGAGTCACATAGGAAAAAGAAAGAGATTGAAGTGCAATTTCCTTCAGAACATCACATCATTTCCTCTCTAATCTTTTAGTCCTCCTCCTTATGTCTCAAGCTAACTTCTGAGCTCTTTTAGACCAACTTTTGAAGCCCTCCTGCCCTTGCCTGATGTACTTCAAGCATGACCAATACTAAACTTGGGAGTCCAGCTGAAATGGAGACAACAGAAGAGAAAGTCATGGGAGCTGAAATAGGCCGATCTCTTGCTGCTCTCCCTGATTTTATCTTTACTAATCTACTCTTTCTATAAACAAAGGTATAATGCAAAAAAAGTTTCAATCCTTCTAAGCTAAGAGGAATGTTCTCCTATATTGTTAATGCAAAAAAAAAAAAAAACAAACAAACAAACTGGTGGGGCTATCCGACTATGTTCAAGGCAGACTCCATAGTGCCTGAAATCTTGTGAAAAGACAAAGCCATCGAAAGTTTGCAAGATCTACACAAAGTGAAGGGTTGGAGGAAATCTACAGTGTGAAGTTTTAAGCTACCAATGGAAGAATTTAAAAAGAAAAAGGCTGAAGGATTATTTTGATGGTAATTGACATACAAACTGTTCAATTTCAGCACTAATTTAGTTCAGCATTTTGTTTTTCAGTCAAACTTGGATATTCTCCAAAACATGTTAAGACAAAACTGGTTCTAAAATAATTTTTTGCTTAAGTCTGCATATACCCTACATAACCCTCCAAACTAATTCACAGTGGTGTCTAATTTATTCTTATCCTAAACTTGTCAGGATTCAAGTGTGTATAAGTCAAAAGTGATTTTGCATGATTACTGTTAAAAATAAGATGAGATTTATGGTATTGCAGCCAATGCCTAAGAAAGCCTAAATCTTTCTCCATAAAATCCTTTTTTTTCCCTCCTCATGGTTCCTGAGACATGTGGAAACACACACACACACACACACACACACACACACACACACACACAGTGACCAATGTGGGCAGAAAAATAACCCACCATTTTGTCATAATCTGACAAAAGTGCCTAATCTTCTAATACTGAATTACATGGTAAACAAAGCTTAGGGCTCACGGTTCAGGCCAGAGTCTAAAACAGGACCTTTCCCTTATCCTAAGTCAGAATCCAAATTCTTTGGCAAGTCCCATGATAAATAAACAGGATGATAAGCAGTTAACTCAGGCAAGCATTCAAAAAAAAAAGAGGAAATTTAAATAACTAGCCTATCCCCAAAAGTTTTGCCTGGCTCAATAAATATACCTCCAGCTCCTGGAAGCAATGATGTTGAAGAGAGGAAGGGCATAGGGTTATGATTCTGATCATACATCAACCTTGCCCATCAGTAAACATAGCCTATCAAAATTTTAAGCTAGAATTAATCATTCGTTCAACAGATTTTGAGCATCTACTATTGACCAAACACTGTCCTAGATAATAGAGATTTAACTATCAATTTCTTCCATGAAGAAGTAGAGTTAATGTGGAGAAAGTTGAATCAATGGCCCCTCTGCCTGCTACATGCAAGTTATTCTTTCAATAATGAGTAGAACTCATCCATAAATAAGACTTGGACTTATCATCAAAGAACATACAGCCTAATTAGAAAGAAAATAAAAATACCAAATAAACAAAGAGTGAAACTATGTCATTCCCTTTTATTTAATGATCCCACTTTTAGATTATTTACTTTTTAAGACTAGTCTTTAATTAATTTATTTATTTTAGAGGGAGAGAGAACATGCAGAAGGAAAGGCAGAGGGAAAGGAAGAGGAACAGACTTCCAGCTGAGTGCCGAGCCCAACAAGGGGCTCTATCCCAGGACCCTGAGATCATGATCTGAGCCGAAGTCAAGAGTCAGATGCTTAACTGACTGAGCCACCCAGGCACCCCTAGATTATTTCTTAAACCAATAATCAAAAATATGGAGATAGGTGATATCAGCATCATGGTGGCATAAGATGTCCCTCATTTCTGTCCCTCCTTTAACATCTAAAATTCAGCCTCTAGTCATGAACAAAGTGCCCCTATGGGAGCTGTGGGATCCAGCACCATACACTAAGAGGCCCAGGAAAAGTCTATCCCACTTATGAATTGGGTAATAGGCAGACAGACCCCAGTATGGGCTGTAACTAGCCGGAGCCTGTGAACTGGCTCCAACTCCTCTCAGCTATGCTCCAAAAGCACCTGGAAAACACTGACTTGGGTGGATACTGACAGATGAGAGCATTCGTGGAAGTCCAAGTTTCTAGAGAAGTTTCAACACTCTGTTGGAGAAAAAAAAAGTTTGGGTTCATTACAGTGGTAAGAGAAACTTTGCCTACATCACCTCTCCCATAAAGGTGGCACAGTTTAGAGGACACCAGAGGAAGAGAGAACAGTGAGTGAGCACCCAGCTGTGCAGGATGCTACTAAAGAAACTCTTTCCTTTCCTGAAGGACCCAGAGCATTAAATTAAGAGCTTCCTGGCTAGAAGAAGGAGGAGATAGGAAAAGAGATAGGTAGATAAGATTATCAGAGGGCATTAAAGGGACATGGTTCCTGCTTAAGTATTCTAGACTCTGGCTATTCTAGACTCAGGAAACCTGCCCATGAGGAAACTCTCACCTAAGGATCTCCTCAGTTGATTCATGGACACCCCTAAGGCCCTGAGTGTCAAACCTACACCTCCCTCAACTCTGCAGCCAGGTCCTTACGTGAGCTCCTAAGGGTGGTGGTGAGTGTCAGCTCAGATAGACAAAGAGTACACACAGAAAACAAGCCAGGATCTGCAAGCAAGGGAGAAATAACAATCCTGAGCTGTACCACCACTTTTAGGAAAACAAAAGAGGAGTTACCAACAGCCAGCCTGGTGGTGCCTTGTAAAACTTAGAGAAGATATGCAAGCTTTAAAATTCTGCCATAAGAGGGAGCAAGAATAGTGAAGCAGGGGTATCCATACAAGGTCATAGAAAGCCCCAGAATCTAAACAGAACCAACAAAAGATATCCTTCAACTGAAGGCAGCTAGTAAAGATTAGAGCAGGTGACTGCTACTTCAAATGTGAAAATAGTGCAAAACTTCAAAGAACATGAAGAGTCAAGGAAACATGACATCAACAAAAGATCATAATAATGCTCCAATAACCAAACCCAAAGAAACAGACATCTGGGATTTACTTGATAAAGAACTCAAAATAGCTGTTTTGTGGAAATTCAATGAGCTACAATAAAACACAAAAAGACAAGTCAACAAAATCAGGAAAACAATACACAAACAAAATGAGGAATTGAACAAAGAGATAGAAATAAAGAAAGAACCAAATAGAAATTCTGGAGCTGAAGAATTGAGGAATGAAATGAAGAATGCAACAGAGGACATCGATAATGGAATAGATTAGGCAGAAGACAGAACCAGCAAGATAGAAAATAGGAACACTGAAATAACCCAGTCAGAGGAAAACAAACAAAAAAATGTGAAAAAGCAAAGAAAACCTAAATAATCTATGGAACACCATCAAAAGAAGCAATATCAGAATCATCAGAGTTCTAGAAGGAGAAGAGAGGGAAAAGAAAGCACAGAGCTTATTGGAAGAAATGATGGTTTAGAACTTCCCAAACTCAGGAAGAGACTTGGACATTCAAGTTTATGAAGCTAAAAGAGCACCCATTATTTCAATTCAAAATGATCTTCATCAAGACACATTAGAATTAAACTGTCAAGGGCACCTGGGTGGCTCAATTGGTTAAGCAACTGCCTTCAGCTCAGGTCATGATCACAGAGTCCCGGGATCGAGTCCCGCATCAGGCTCCCAGCTCCATGGGGAGTCTGCTTCTCCCTCTGACCTTCTCCCCGCTCATGCTCTCTCTCACTTTCTCTCTCTCTCTCTCAAATAAATAAATAAAATCTTAAAAAAAAAAGAATTAAACTGTCAAAAACCAAAGATAAGGAGAGAATCCTAAAAGACTGTAACCTACAAAGAAAGCTCCCTTAGACTGTCAACAGATTTCTCAGCAGAAACCTTAGGGTCAGGAGAGAGTGGGATGATGAATTCAAAGTGATGAAGGAAAAAAATTTCCATCCAAGAATAGTCTATCTGGCAGTTACCCTTTAGAAACAAAGGACAAACAAAAGCTGAGGGACTTTAGCAGCAAAACTGCCTGACAAGAAATGCTGAAAGGAATTCTTCAAACTGAAATGAAAAGACACTAATTAGTAACATGAAAACATACAAAAATAAACAACACATTGGTAGAAGTAAATATGTAGTCAGATTCAGAACCCTAATTCTGTAATATGATGGTGTGTTAATCACCTAACCATATTATAAATGTTAAAGTATTAAAACTACTTATCACTAGCTTAATTTCTTAATGAATACCCAATGTGAAAACAGGTAAATTGTGACATTAAAAACATAAAAGGGAGGAACAAAAGAGTAGAGTTGGGGTTTTTTCAGATTTTATTTATTTATTTGTTAGAGAACTAGAGAGCACAATCAGAGGGAAGGGCAGACAGAGTGAGAGGGAGAAGCAGGCTCCCTACTGAGAAGGGAGCCCAATGCGGGACTCAATCCCAGGACCCTGGGATCATGACCAGACGAAGGCAGACGCTTAACCAACTGAACCACCCAGGTGGCCCAAGGGTGGAGTTTTTATATATGATCGAAGACAAGCTGCTTTCAACATAAAGTGGAATGAGACATCTATAAGATGTTTTATGTAAGCCTCACAGTAACCACAAAGCAAAATCCTATAGTAAATTCACAAAAAATAAAGAGAAGGCAATCAGATGATATTGCCACATAAAACCACCATTTCACAAAAGTATACCTTTCTCTTTAACCACCATATTATGCTGATGTCACATAATTACTGATAGACTATAGAACTTTAGAGAACAAAGAGCAGAGTTTTTAAAAATTTTGTCTTCAATCTCCTAAGATCTATTTAAATATATGGCACATAAAAATTTGTATATCTAGAGGTCTTGAACTTTGGATCTGAAGTTTTGCAGATAATTAAAATTCCATCTCCATGAGTTACCTATTATATGACTTTGAGCAAGATATTTACTCCCTATAATGCCACTATCCCAAAAAAAAAGTGTTACCTCTTTTCCTATGACCATGATGTTGTTAACAAAAAGACAGGCAGAATATGAGTGGACTCTCACCATTCAACAGAGGAGCTGACATTTATCTAGTTCTAAGAAATCACTTCTTGGGCTTCTGAAAAGATGTATAGCCCACACTATAACACAGTCAATCTAAGCCATTAACGTTAGAATTAATGAGAAAAAAATCTTCAAAATGCCAATGAGTATTGGACAGATATAGAAGATCTCACAATAAATCTTCTTTCCCTGGGACACTAATTAAGGGTCTCTGGGTTGTAGTCAACAGGCAACAGATAGTCTTGCTAGATTAAATATGAGAGAATTTATTGGAAGAGTGCTGCTATTTCTCAAGATGTTGCAGAAGGAATTGAACAAAAAAGGTCAAGAAAGGAAGAAAATAAGGCAGCTCTAAGAATCTCAGCACATGATTTCAAGGACACATTTATTGCTAGAAAGCTACCACTCAAAGGACTCAGTTCTAATCAATCATAATCACTAGGTCTCACTGCTTTCATATTTCAATTTTTAATTAACATATAATTTTTTGTTAACATATAATTTTTATTCACATATAATATATTTCAATTTTTTAAAAGAGAATGGGTAGTTCAGTTTGTATCAGTAGCCTTGACCAAGGACCAGGGTTATATCTTATAGAAACTATTCTCAGTGAGAAGAGAAAGTATCATGAGCTTTTTCAAAGCATTTTATACAACTAAGTTTTTCAGCATTAAAACAAATTTCATCTTTTATAACTAATACAATAGGATGCCAAATAATTGTTCTATTTATTGAGTTAGAAACACAAAGAATTAAAAAGAAAAGAGAAATAAAACAGCTCTCTTGGTGCCAGTAAAATGAGAAATCTTTTAAAGATATAAAAAAATTCAGAAATAAACATTTTTTGACTAATACAGAAATCAAGTGGTAGAAAAATAAACTGGTATGGCAGATAATTTATCTCTGCTTCCTCACAAATGTGGTAGAGAAAGACAGCTGTCTTCCAAATTTTTTCCTTCCCCCTCCACATTACAGAATTGTTTTGAGGAAGCCCACGCATAACTATAGCTATGTTTCCCAGGTGCACTTGCAACTATCTAGATGGGCCCCATGTCTCCAGTTTTTCCGAATAGACAGTGAGTAGAATGTGTGTGTTACTGTCTACACAGACTTTTAAGATGCACATGAGCTTCTCCATGTGCTCTTCCCTTTCTGCTGGCTGGTTCTGGAGAGTGGCAGAACCAGTGGAAGGAGCCAGGGTTTCTGAAATTTCTCAGAGAGGAAAGCCTCCCACCAGTCAGGAACTATTACATGAAGAAGAAATAGCTTTTACTTGGGATAAGCCATTAAATTTGGGGGCCTATTTATCACAGCAGATAGAATTAATCCAGAATTTGATTGCAGAAGAGGTGAAAAAGCCAGGGTAAGATATTGTTTTGGATGACAAATACTAGATTTAGCAAGATATTACAAGAAAGAGCAGAGCTTGGGCAAAAGGTAGCTGGTTTATGAGGCAAGAAAAAAAAAATTTATAAGATCTGACCACTTCTAGACCTCAAATAGGCAGGAGATGAAATGTAAAAGTACTTTGTGGGAAAAAAATGTTAATCTTAATTATAAAATAAAGAAGCCACATAGATGAAACTACAGTAAAGGGAATATAGCCAATAACAAATACTGTAATAACATTGAATGGTGACAGATGGTGACTACCCTTGTAATAAGCACTGAGTAACGTACAGAATTGTCATATCACTATGTTGTACACTTGAAACTAATATAACACTGTGTGTCAACGATACTTCAATAAAAACATTAAATAAATTTTTAAAAACTTAAAATCTGTTAAAATGTCCCAGTTAAATAGAGTTTAGTCTTATAAAAAAAATGATTAGGTATGTTGCGTTCCATGTCAAAACTATTGTTTCAGATGGCTTCAAGATAACCATCATTACAATAAGAAAAAATTATAAGGACTAGGAACCAAAGAAATAATACATATGAGAGAACTATTTTCTAATTTCTAATTTTCTAGATATTCTAGATATTCTAGAACTATTTGCTAATGTCTAATTTTCTAGATAGAAATTTTCTAAATATTTCTAAAAATATCTAGAAAATTGCACTGTTGGGGGTTGAATCCTGACAATGAAACATATTGAAAATAAATAAATCAGATGTTTGGCCAAAGACACGACAAGCATATCCTCAAAAAACTCTTAACTATTAAGACTCTCAAACAATTCTAGGGGCTTCCCCTGTAAACTTAAGTAAGCAGAAAGTTGTTGGAAAACACAAGCAAATACAAAATATGATATACTTATCAACACCCACTTTAGGTGTGTCCATGAAAGATAATGGACAAGAAGGTGGACTGGTGGCTTTGGAGAACAATGAACAAAAGAATTTCTTCCAAAGTGAAATCAAGTTCCATGGAGCAACTGGGTGGTTCAGTCCGTTAAGTGTCTGACTCCTGATTTCAGCTCAGGTAATGATCTCGGTCATGAGATTGAGCGCCACATAGGGCTCCACGCTGGGTGAGGAGCCTGCTTAAGATTCTCTCTCTCCCTGTCTCTCTGCCCCTTCCTCCCCCCTCTAGCTTGTATGCTCTCTCTTTCTTTAAAAAATAAATAAATAAAGTTCCTAAATAAGGAATTTCCTCTTTTTGCAGAATCCTGCCATCAGGATTCTATCACTGCTACAAACCTATAATTATTGTGTTTATCAATTCTTCTCTTTCTAGACAGGTGCCTTTACTCCATCATTGTACATTGTGTATGTGCGTACATAGAAAAGTGTCAGGAAATAAAGGAACTTGTCTTTTATTCTGTAAGTTGTCAAACCTTCAAGAGCCACACCTGCATCTGATACAAATGATTGACATTGTCTAGGTATACTGGATTTTGAAATGGATAAAGAAATAAAATTGGAGATTTAGGCTATCCTCATTGAGAAGGGAGTAAATTGGCTCTATATATGGGGAAAATAGGGATACAAAGGACATTTGGTAGCCAGAAGGGAAGACTAGCAGAGATGATTAGCTGGGAAGCAAAATAACGTATTTCCCCAGCAGCCAACAGCTCCTGTTCTCTCCCTTTTATGCAGCCATGTGGCAATTTCTTACTAATGAAATGAGAGAAAAATAATGCCTATGACTTGCAGGCCAAGGTTTTGAAGAAGCAGGTTTGTATTCTCAATGCTTTATTTTGGTTCAGTCAGCTTGCTTCAAAGACAAAGAGTTCCCAGGGGATAAATGAACCCTAAAATGGGAGGTGCCTGGGTCCCTGGATTATAACATGGAGGAAATATATACAATAATCAGGAACACACACTTGGAAAATTACATAAGGGAAAAATCAACTTCTATTGTGCTAATCACTAAACCCTATAGAATGGAAGGTTAGTTTGTTTTATTATCTAGAATTTGCTAACTGTAATTTATGCTTCAACATGAAAGGAAAAACATACAGATTTACTCTGTTACCCAAAAATGCTAAATGACAACTAAAATGACAGAAAAAAGGAAAAATAAACACAAACACAAAGAGAACAAAATAAATGACAGAAGTGAAATGATGTCAATGATATTTGGAAAACTGGAAAATATCTAATTTAGGAAAGCTGATGAATCATCAAGAAAATTATTGCAATAGAACATTAGATAGATTTAGGAATTGGAGACCAAAGATACTTCTGAAAGTAGATATGGAAGAGAGACTGATGACAGAAGAGTTTACTGAGCATTTGGACCTCCAGAGCCCCACACAGTACAGCTTCTGCTCTCTTACTTAGGCAGAGACTATGGGTCTACACTAGGGATTCAGGACACAAGCACATCCGGAGTATGTGAAGGAGGGATGCATTCTTAAAACGGAATTGAACAATGACACCCCCTCCTGCCACCGAACCTCCTTCCTCTGACTCAGTTCTGAAGGACAAGTGGAAGCCAAGTTTGCTCCCATGTACTCTGACTCGATGCCAGCCAGAAGTTAAAGAGAATTTTCCTGAGAAAACTGGCCACTGGTCAAGGGAGAGCCCTCAAATGTACTAATAGTTGTAGGTTCCTTGGGGGAATATTCAGGTTTGAAG
>JAPYYM010003465.1:0-11127 GCA_028534135.1 Potos flavus
TTTCTTTGGAGTATTGCTGTCCTCGGGTCACTTCTGGTGGCTCCCTCCCCCTTCTGTTTATCCTCAGATATAGGTTCCAATGTTCCCACTCTGCTTTACCTCTCTGCTGCTGCCTTCTGCTCCTGTAGAGATCCAGAAGTGAAAAATCTTACTTCTCAGGGTGATCTCATGGTGTTCAGCATGTTCTGGTAGATATCCAACTCACTTTGGGGGACCGGTTGTCACAGGGTCACCTACTTCGCCATGTTGCCCTCCCTCCTCTCTGTCCATATTTTAAGTTGATTCCCTCCCTCTCTCATTCTTTTTTGTTTTTTGTTTTTGTTTTTTTTGGTGTGTTGAGTTGTATGAGTTCTTTATATATTTTGGATATTAACTAACCTATTATATATTTTTTCATTTGCAAATAATGTTTTCCTATTCTGCAGATTGCCTTTTCGTTTTGTTGATGATTTCCTTTGCTTTGTGAAAGCTTTCATCTTGGTATAGGCCCTATATTACTTTTCTTTTATTTCTTGATCTGAGGAAACATATCTAAAAATATTGCTAAGGGCAGTGTGCAGGAGATTATTGCCTTTGTTTTCTCAAAGACTTTTATTTCAGGTTTCACACTTAGTTCTTTAATCTGTGTTGAATTTATCTTTGTACACAGTGTAAGAAAGTGGTCCAGTTTCATTCTTTGTTTTTAGATATCTGGTTTTTCCACCACTATTTATTGAAAAGACGGCCTTTTTCTGATTTTCTACTGTTTTCTCTACTCCTTTGTCATAGATTAATTGATAAAAACGTGCCTTTATTTCTTGGCTCTCTATCCTGTTCCATTGTGTGTTTTGTGCCAGTACCATAACATTTTGATTGCTATAGCTTTATAGTATCTCCAGAAATCTGGAAAGCTGGATTATAATGCCTCTAGCTTTGTTGTATTTTCACAAGATTGATTTGATATTTAATGTCTTCTCTTATTAATACTCACACATACCCAAATCTTAGGATATTTGCTCTAGTTATGTGAAAAATGCTTATTCACATTTTGATAGAGATTGCATTGAATCTGTAGATGGCTTTGCAATTATGGACGGTTTGACTGTATTAATTTTTCTAATCCACTGGTACAGTAAACTTTCCATTTGTGTCATCTTGAATTTGAATTTTTTACATGAATGTCTTATCGTTTGGGAATACAATTGTTTTACCTCCTTGGTTAAATTCATTCCTAGGTATTTATTTTTTGTTAGTTCAATTATAAATGAGATTTTTCTCTTCATTTCAGTTGTGCTACTTATGATTAGTGTATAGAAATGCAAAACATTTCTGTGTGCTCATTTTGTATCCTGTGACTTTACTGAAAGCACTTATTAGCTCTACCAGATTTTTAATGGACTCTTTAGGGTTTTCTACATATAGTATTTTGTAATCTGCAAATAGTGACTGTTTTACTTCTTCGGTACCTATTTGGATGCTTTTTATTTCTTTTTTTTTTAATGGCTGTAACTAGAACTTTCAGTACTGTGTTGAATAACATTGCTGAGAGTGGAAATCCTCATCTTGTTCCTTATCTTAGAGGAAAAGCTCTTGGCTTTTCATCATTGAGGATGATGTGGGTTTTTCTTGAATGGCCTCTATTAGCTTGAGGTATGTACCCTGTAAACTTACTTTAGTGAGAATTTTTATCATGAATAGATGCTGTACTTTGTCAAACATTTTTCTGCATCTGTTGAAAGGATCAGATGGTTTTTATCCTTTCCCTTATTGATGTGGTGTATTATATTAATTGATTTGTGAATACTAAATCATTTTTGCATCCCAGGGTTAAATCTCACCAGATTGTGGAGAAGGATTTCTTTTAAATGTATTGTTGAATTTGATTTGCTATATTTCCTTGAGGATTTTGGCATCTGTGTTTAATAGATGTATAGGCCTGAACAGTTTTCTGTTTTGTAGTAAGTTTGTCTGATTTTAGTATCAGAGAAATGCTGGCTTTGGAGAATGAATTTGGAAGTCTCCCTTCCTCCTCCATCTTTTAGGAGGAGTATGAGAAGAATAGGTTAATTATCTCTTCTTTCCATGTTTGGTAGAACTCACTTGTCATAGCATCTTCTCCTGAACTCTTGTTAGTTGGCAGTTTTTGAATTTCCTTACTGGTAATTTGAACTACTGTTCAAATTTTCTATGCCTTTCTGATTCAATATTGGAAATTTGTATGTTTCTAGGAATTTATCCATTTTTTCAGGTTGTCCAACACACTGGCATACAAATTTTCATAGTTCTCTGATAATCCATTGTATTTCTGTGGTGTCTGTTACTGCTCTTTTATTTCTGATTTTATTTACTTGAGTCCTGTCTGTTTTCTTTGTAATGAGTTTGGCTAAGTGTATCAGTTTTGTTTACTTTTTCAGCAAACCAATTCTTGCTTTCCCTGGTGTTTTTTTTTTTTTTTTTCCTTTTTATTCTGTTTCATTTATCTGTTCTGAGCTTTATTATTTCCTTCCTTCTACTAACTTCAGCCTTTCTTTTTCTTCTCTTTTTAGCTTCTGTAGTTCTAAGTTTATGTTGTATATTTGCAATTTTTCTTGTTTTCTGAGTTAGACTTGTATAACTATAAACTCTCATCTTAGAACTGTTTTAAAAACTTTTTAAAAATTATTTATTTATTTATTTGACAAAGAGTACAAACAGGGGAAGCAGCAGTCAGAGGGAGAGGGAGAAACAGGCTCCTCACTGAGCAGGGAGCCCCATGTGGGGCTTGGTTCTAGAACCACGGATCATGACCTGAGCCGAAGGCAACGCTTAATGACTGAGCCACCCAGGTGCCCCAAATCTTACAACTACTTTAAATGCATCCCAGGGATTTTGGACCATTGGTTCCCATTTTCATTTGTCTCCATGTATTTTTTATTTCCTCTTTGATTTTTGGTTGATCCTTTTTTTGTTTGATAGGACATTTTTAGCCTGCATGTGTTCCTATACTTTATAGACTTTTTTCTTGTAATTGATTTCTAGTTTCATAGCATTTTGGTCAGGAGAGATTCTTGACATGAATTCTGTCTTAAACATATTGAGACTTGTTTTGTGGCCCTACATCTGATCTGTCCTGGAGAATGTTCCATATCCACTTGGAAATAATATATGTTCTGCTGTTTGGGGATGGAATGGTTCATATATAGCTTTGAAGTCCATCTGATCAAAGTGTCATTCAAAGCCACTGTTCTTGTGTAGATTTTCTGTCTGGATGATCTATCCATTAATATAAGTGAGGTGCTAAAGTTCCATATTTTTATTATACTGCTGTCAATTTGTCCCTTTGTGTCTGCTAATATTTGCTCTATGTATTTAGGTGATCCTTTATTGGGTGCATAGATAGTTACAATTGTTATACACACTTGTTGAACTGATCTCATCATTATAATGTGTGATAAAAGTAATGCCACCTCAGCTTTTTTTTTTTTTCCCCCTTCCTCTTTCATTTGCATGGTATATATTTTTCTATCCTTTCATTGTCAGGTTGTATGTGAATGTTCAGGTCTGAAGTGAGTCTCTTGTAGGTAGCATACATATGTGTCTTGTTTTTTTATCTACTCAGACACTCTGAGTAGAAGCAACTTATGTTTTGGTTGGAGCATTTGGTCCATTTATAGTTAGTTTTTGATTGCTATATACTTATGGCCATTTTGTTAATTGTTTTGGGGTTATTTTTGTAGTTCTGTCTTTATTCTTCTCTTGTTCTTCCACCTTGCCATTGATGGCTTTCTTTAGTGTTATGCTAGGCTTCTGTTCTTTTTATTTTTTGTGTATCAATTATAGGTTTTGGGTTTGTGGTTATCATTAGATTGATATATTATATCCTAAGGGGCGCCTGGGTGGCTCAGTGGGTTAAAGCCTTTGCCTTCGGCTAAGGTCATGATCTCAGGGTCCTGGGATTGAGCCCCACATCAGGCTCTCTGCTCAACAGGGAGCCTGCTTCCCTCTCTCTCTCTGCCTGCCTCTCTGCCTGCTTGTGATCAAATAAATAAATAAATAAAAAATCTCTACGTATATAAGGTGATGGTTACTTTAAGTTTGGATACATTCTAAAAGAACTTCATTTTTGGAGTGCCTGGCTCAAGGTCTTGAGTTTGAGCCCCATGTTGAGGGTAGAGCTTACTTAAAAAAAAAAAAATAAGAAAAATAAAAGAACTTCATTTTTATCTCCCTCCTTCATGTTTTGGGTTAATGTCATTTTTATATATTGTCATTTTTAATGTGTTTTTATTTTATGACTCCTCTTATTTCTTAGATATAATTGACTTTACTTTTCATCTTTTAACCATACTAGTTTTATCAGTGATCACTCTACTATCTTTACTAGAAATTTAATTTTATTCTTAAAGTTTCTTTCTGTTCAAACAATATGGAGGTTTCTCAAAAAGTTACAATATGATCCAGCAATCTCTGGATATTTACCCAAAGGATACAAAAATAGTGATTCTAAGGGCATATGCACCCCAGTGTTTAAATTAGCACTGTCCACAACAATGCCAACTATGGAAAGTACCCAGATCGCCATTGCCTAATGAATAGATAAAGAGTGGTATATGTACAAAATGGAATATTACTCAGCCATCAAAAAGAGTGAAATCTTGCCATTTTCAACAGTGTGGATGGAGCTAGAGAGTATTATGCTAAGTGAAATAAATCAAGCAGAGAAAAAGACACATACCATATGATTTCACTCATATGGGGAATTTAAGAAACAAAAAAAAATGATCATGGGAAAAAGAGGAGAAGCAAACCAAGAAACAGACTCTTAACTATAGAGAACATATTGATAGGTACCAGAGGGGAAGTGGGTAGTGGGGTGAGTTAAAGAGTGATGGTGATTAAGAAGGGCACTTGTGAGGAGCACAAGGTGCTGTATGGAAGTGCTGAGTTGCTCTGTTGTACACCTAAAACTAATATGGCACTTTATGTTAACACGAATTAAAATTAAAAACTTATTTAAAAAGGTTTTTTTCCTTCATAATTTTCTACTTCTAATTATGGCCTTTTCTTGTCTATGTAAAAGGTACTTTCAGGGCTTCCTGCTAAGCAGGGAATATGCTGCTGCATCTTCCTGTGCCCCTCCCCCAGCTTGTGATCTATATCTTTTTCTCTCTCAAATAAATAAAATCTTTTTAAAAAAAGATATTTTAACACTTAATGATGATTTAGTGGTGATAAACTCCTTTATTTTATATTTGTTTGGGAAATTCTTTCTCTCTCCTATTCCAAATAATTCTCGGCTGCAGATTTTTCCCATTCAGCACTTCAAATAAATCATGCCACTCTATTCTGGGCTGCGAAGTTTCTCTGAAAAATTGGCTGATAGCCTCATAGGATTTCCCTTGAATGTACCTTGTTGCTTCTTGCTGCTTTAAACATTCTCTCTTACCTTTAATCTTTGCCTTTTTTATTATTATGTCTTGTTGTGGACCTCCTTTTTTTGTTACCTTGTTAAGAGCTTTCTGTGCCTCCTGGATTAGGATTTTTGTTTCTTGCTCCAGATTAGGGAGGGTTTCAGCTATATTTCCTCAAATAAATTTTCTTCCTCCTTCTTTCCTCTCTTTCTGAGATCCCCTAATGAATATGTCCCATAGATCCTTATCTTATTCTCACTTTCTGAATTTTTTTTTTTTTTCCTTTCACCCTTCAGTTTGGGTGTTAACAACTCTGTCTTCCATCTCACTAGTCTATTCTTCTGCGTCCTCTACTCTCCTGTGGATTTCCTCTAATGCACTTTTTCATTTTACTTACTGTATTCTTCAACTCTGATTGGTTCTACTTTATATTTTCTGTCTCATATTTGAAGGTCTGAGTTTATTCCCATTGCTCTCCAGTCCAGTGAGCATTTTTATGACCATTACTTTGAACTGTTTATCAGATATATTGCTCGTATCTGTTTCATTTATTTTTCTGAAATTTTGTCTTTCTTTGCTTGGAGCATATTCCTCTGTCTCTGATTTTGATTGAGTTGGTCTTTGTGACTACGAATTAGATGGAATGGTGACTTCTTCTGAACTTGATCAATACCCTTGTATAGGAATGTCCCTAGCATAGACTGTGTCTTCCTGGTGGCCTTAGCTGACTTGCTAACTACAGCTCTAGTAGGGCTCTGGGTACCTTGGGTACTATGTTAAGGCCACTCAGATAGGATGGCCAGAACTGATAGCAGGGGCATGGTTCCTGTGGCTCTTCACATAAAGGATGCCCTGGTAGAACAGCTACAGTTCACATTGGCACAAGCTGGGGGATCCCAGTACTCTCTGCATAAATGATCTGGCAGGATTCCTAGAGATGAATGGGGCAAGTTGGGGCATCATGGGTGCCACTGAAGTGGATGGTGGCTCAAAGATCTTGGCGTTCTCCAAGTAGTGAATGCCCTGGCAAGTCATCTGGAACTGAAACTATGCAGGGTTGGAGTGTTCCCAGAAGATTTGCACCTGTATTACCTTGGCTGTAATGGGTACTGTCTCGTGATGTGCCAGCATGCACTGTGATATGGACCACCTTGATTGGACAGCTAGGGCTGGTATGGGTTAGGGCCCTTGGCTCTGTGAGGTGGCAGGCTGGCTAGGGTGCCCAAATCCTTCTCCCATATATGCTATAGAGATGGAGGGGGATCAAAAACGGTTTTGCTCCTTCACCCCTTGGGCCCCAGAGAGAGTTCCAGCAGCTCCCCCACCTTTGGTCAGAGTTCTGGGACTGGATCCTTTGTATTCTAGTTGCCCTTTTAAATAATGACTTTTCCCCCCACACCCCAGTGGGAATGAATCTTGTGCTATTCTTTAGTCAGTATTATCCTTCTGCACAGCCATTTGTGGTGTAGGATGTGAGGTTCCTGTAGTTACCCTATCCTTGTCTTGCCTCCTGTTTTTTCTGTGGTGTCTCTATCCTTTCTCTAACCCAGAAGCTGTTTTTCAGCTCTCAGTCTTCTTCAGGGGGAATTGCTCTCTATATAGGCATAGATTCAGTGGAGGTGGAAGGAAGTTTAGGATATCCTATGTTGCTATCCTGGACCCTCCCCTAACCTTTGCTTTATTATCTTTGCTCTAATCTTTGTTTTCTTCTGCCAATCTTGAGTTTAACTTGTTCTTTCTCTAGTTCATTGAAGTGTAGAATTAAGTTTTTTATTATTGTTTTTTTCTAATGTAGGCATTTGCGACTCTCAACTTTCTTTCCTCTTGGCAGTCTTTTGCTACGTCCCATAAGTTTTGCTATATTGTTTATTTTCATTTGTCTTCAAATAATTTCTCTTTCCTTGTGACATTCTCTTTGACACAAAGGTGGTTGAAGACTGTTAATTTCAGAGGTTTTTTTAAAGCTTTCATTTTGCTATTGATTTCTATTATTCCACTGTGATCAAAGAAAAGGTAGTTGATGTGATTTCTGTGTTCTTAAGTTTGTTGAATCTTATTTTGTGGCTTAATGTGTAACTGTTATGTTTCTCTTGAGTCCTTTTTTTTTGGCTGTGTTTTGCTCACTAAAAAAAAGTTACTCTTTGGCTTTGTGCAGGAGACGTCCTTCACTAGTTGACATACAATGTTTTCTTACTTTCAGGAGTAGACCGTAGTGATTCAGCAATTCTGTACATCACTTACCACCATACAAAGTGATTATAATATTTTTTGTTATATTCCCTATGCTATACTTTTTACATCTGTGGCTTATTTATTTTATATGGAACTCTATACTCCCTTAATCTGCCATCACCTATTTTGCCCATCCCTCTGTCCACCTCCCTTTTGACAACCACAGTTTGTTCTCTGTATCTCTGAATGTTTTCTTTATCCATTCATTTTTTCGATTTCACATTTAAGTGTATTCTTATGTTTGTCTTTCTCTGTGTGACTTGCTTTACTTAGGATTGCATTCAGTGGATCCATCCATGTTGTTGCAAATGGCAAGAAGATCAAGATCTCATTCCTTTTTATGTCTGAGTAATGTTCCATTGTGTATATGTATATGTGTGTCTATACGTGTGTGTACATCACATCTTTATCCATTCCTTACATTGTTTTCATATCTTGGCTTTTGTAATAATACTACAATAAACAGGGGTATATATATCTTTTAGAATAATGTCTTTTTCATTTTTTAGGGTGAATACCCAGTTGCGAAATTGCTGGATCAGGGACCCCTGGGTGGCTCAGTTGGTTAAGTGTCTGCCTTCAGGGTAGGTCATGATCCCAGTATTCTGTGATCAAGTCCCATATCGGGCTCCTTGCTTAGCAGAGAGCCTCTTTCTGCTTTATCTGGGAATGTCTTTATTTCATTTTATTTTATTATTTTATTTTATTTTATTTCATTTTTTGTTTCGTAGTGTTTATTTTATTTATTTATTTGACAGAGAGAGAGAGATCACAAGTAGGCAGAGAAGCAGGCAGAGAGAGGGGGAAGCAGGCTCTCCACTGAGCGGAGATCCCGATTCAGGGCTTGATCCCAGATCCCTGAGATCATGACCTGAGCTGAAAGCAGAGGCTTAACCCTCTGAGCTACCCAGGCGCCCCCTTAATTTTATTTTTAAAAGATAGTTTTATTTATCTTTTATTTTTAAAAGATAGCTTATCTTTTATTTATCTTTTAGATAGTTTTATTTATCTTTTAATTTATTTTTTAGGTCAGATTTTCCATTGTTGTTTTTCTTTGGGAATTTTAAATATATCATCTCACTGTATCCTGGCCAGCAATGTCCCTGCTCATAAATTAGCTTATAATGATATTGACATTTCCTTGGTTATAAATTCCTTTTCTGTTGCTGCTCTCAAGATTCTCTCATTGTGCTTGGCTTTTGATAGTTTGATTATAATGTATCTTGGTAGGGATATCTTTGGTTTATTGAGTTTCTCATGTTTATAGTTTCTTGTCTTTCCTCATATTTGTGAAGTTTTTGGCCATTATTTCTTTAACTAATCTCTTTCCCTTTTCTCTTTCTTCTTGTAGGACTTTCATAAGGACTGCTTAATGGTGCTATATATGCCCCTTATTCTCTGTTTACTTTTTCTCTTGCCTGTCAGATTCAGTATTATCAAATCGCCTGTCTTCAAATTTTCTGATTCTGTTTTCAGGGTATTTGTGTGTGGTTTTGAACCTCTTAGTGATTATTAAGTTATCATTATATATTTGAGCTTCAGAATTTGTTTGTTACTATTTCAATGATTTTAACTCTTATATATTTGAGTTATTATTATTATTATTATATATGAGCTTCAGAATTTGTTAGGTACTATTTCCATGATTATATCTTTTTTTTTTTTAATTTTATTTATTTATTTGACAGAGGGAGACAGTGAGAGAGGGAACCACAAGCAAGGGGAGAGGGAAAGGGAGAATCAGGTTCCCCGCTGAGCAGGTTGCCCAATGTTGGGCTTGATCCCAGGACCCTGGGATCATGATCTGAGCTGAAGGCAGAGGCTTAATGACTGAGCCACCCAGGCGCCACTCTTTTTGTTGATATTGAGACTTTATTTACATATTTTTTTCATTTAATTTTTGTTTTCATTAGCTTTTAAGCCAATTTAAGTTTATTGTTTAAAAGTCGCTATTCAATAAATCTGTGAACTGAATTCTTTAGTATTGGGTTCTGGAGATTCATTTTTGTATGTTTTAATGTTTTTTGTTTGTTGGTTGGTTGATTTGTATGCTTGTTTATCTTTTGTTGGAAATTGGACGTATGATAAGCAGCCACGAGTTCTAGCCTTTGCAGTTTATTTCATAGTATGTTTTCTAAATAGCAGGGCATGTGTTCAGACTTGGTTTTCAGTCCAGGGCAAAGGCTTAAGGTCTTATATGTTTTGTGGAAATTGGCTTTTGTGTGCCTTTTTTCCCCTAATCTTTCTTGTATGTATGTTTGATTTAAATGTGTTAATGTTCCTGATTGTGAACCCAATTGCATCTGAAGCTTTTAGTTGTTCAAATGCTTTCAGTCATTTGCTTTAGGAGTCTAGAATTTTGTATTCATCGTACAAGTGTACCATGTCACTGTGCCTTACATTTTCCTTGAGAGTTAGATTATCATTCTTAAGAAGGGCTCCAAGACATGTGAGGGTAAAGTGAGTCCCTCATGGAAATCATAGAGATTAGCACTTTCTAAATAATATATCTTCTCTTTCTGATATTGTAGAATTTGTAGGTACTGTATAAATCATCTGATTTCTTCCAACCTCATAATGCTATGGATGGGTAATGGCTTATAAAAAGTGCCACAAAATTACTTATTATTTTGAACACAGTGTTTTCTCGATTTGACATTTGTTTGGTTGCTATAGCTCATTGGCTGGCTTCCACGTCTATAAAGTTAGCTTAGTTATTTTCTGGTTTATTTTCAGTATTTCTGTGGGCAGACGTCTAAGGCCTTATAACTTAGTGTGCCATGTTTCTGATATCACTCTGCCCATATGATTTCAAATGTTAATGTTTAAAGTATAGAAACTGAAAGTTTCTTGGGGGAAAATTTCTGAGGAAATAAAGGGAGAAGATAGGTATTCTATTGTTGTACATGAATTACATCCCTTTCATCATATTAGATATGATTCTTCGAATAAATGCTTGTTTTATCAGTTGTTTTTTTTTTTTTTAGGAACTGTGAGTATATATTTTCACTGCTCTTTAAAGTTAGGTTTTGAGATTTTAATGTTTTTATATGACTACTCATGTAGTTATTATTAATGGGAAAGGTTGTGAATTTTACAGCCAAATAATTGGATTAGAGCAATCAACTGTATCAGATAAAATAATCTTATATTAAGATTGAATTTTAGAATTAATTCAGCAAATGTATCTACAACTGTCTTTAATATTAATTCTTTTTTTCATTGCTTTATTTTTCAGGATAACAAAGCAACTGACCATTGCTGATTGTGTTGGGGATGAACTTCCTTTAGGATGGGAAACTGTATATGATCAACAAACTGGAATTTATTACATGGACCACATGAAAAGTAAGGAAAGTGTCACATTCAATAATTATATGTCAATGAGTGTTCATATTGAGTTTCAAAGATGACAGAAACTTTCTTTTTCCCCAGATACTTTTATTTTATTTTTTAAGTGTAACAAGATTAATTGTTTATGTACCACACCCAGTGCTCCATGCAATACGTGCCCTCCTCAATACCC
>JAPYYM010003466.1:0-11125 GCA_028534135.1 Potos flavus
AGGAATAAACTTAACCAAGGAAGTGAATGACCACTAAAAAATATAAAGATACTGATGAAAGAAACTGAAGAAGATACGAGTAAGTTGAAAGATATTCCATGATCATGGATTGGAAGAATTAATATTGTTAAAACGCCCACACTACCCAAAGTGATCTACAGATTCAATCCTATCAAAATTCCAATGGCATTTTTCACAGAAATAGAAAAGACAATCCTAAAATCCATATGGAACCACAAAGGACCCAAAATAGCCAAAGCAATCTTGAGAAAGAACAAAGTTGGAGCATCACGCTTCCTGATTTCAAAACATATTACAAAGCTATAGTAATCAGAACAGAATGGTATTGGCATAGAAGCAGACACACAGATCAATAGAACAGAGAGCCCAGAAAAAAGCCCATGCATAAATGGTCAATTAATTTTCAACAAAGGAACCAGGAATATACAACAGGGAAAGGACAGTCTCCTTAGCAAGTTGTGTGGGGAAAAGTGATGATATCCACAGGCAAAAGAATAAAAAACTGTACCATTATGTTATACCACATACAAAAATTAACACAAACTGAAGACTTGAATTAAGACCCGAAACCATAAAACTCCTAGAAGAAAACGGTAAGCTCCTTGACATTATTAGTTTTAGTAGTGATTGTTTGGATTTGGCACCCAAAGCAAAGACAATAAAACCAAAACTAAACAGTAAACTAAAAAGCTACTGAACAACAAAGGAAACCATCAACAAAATGGAAAGGCAACCTGTAAAAAGGGAAAAAATATTTGCAAACCACATATCTGAAAAGGGGTTGATATAGGAAATATACAAGGAAGTCATAAACTCAAAAGCAAAAAAAACCAAACAACCTAATTAAAAAATGGGTGAAGGACTTAAATAGACATTTTTCTGAAGAAGATACACAGATGGCTAACAGACACATACAAAGATGCTCAACATCACTAATCACAAGGCAAATGCAAATCAAAACCACAATGAGCTATCGCTTCACACTTGTTAGGGTAGCTCTCATCAAAAACACAAGAGATAACACGTATTGGCAAAAATACAGACAAAAGGGAACCCTTTTACGCTGTTGGGAATGTGAAATGATAGAGCCACTATAGAAAACACTATGGAAATTCCTCAAGAAATTAAAAATAGAATTGCTATATGATCCAGCAATCCCACTTTTGAGTGTATAGTCAAAGGAAATAGTCACTATCTCAAAGAGATATGTGTACTCTCATGTTCATTATAGCATCATTCATAATATCCAACATATGGAAACATCCTAGACGTCTGTTGATGGATGAATGGATAAAGATATGGCATATATATAAACACAATGCAATATTATTCAGTCTTAAAAAAGAAGGAAATCCTGTCATTTGCAACAACATGAATGAATCTGGAAGGCATTATGCACGGTGAAATAAGCTAGACAGAGAAAGACAAATACTGCATGGTGTCACTTACATGTGGAATCTAAAAAAAGAAAAACATGTCAAACTTATAGAAACAGAAGGTAGAAAAGTGGCTGGAGTTAAGTGGTGGGGGAATTAGGGAGAGGTTGGCAAAAGGGTACAAAATTTCAGTTGTAAGTGAATAAGGTCTGAGGATCTAATATATAACATGGTGATTATAGTTGATAATATTGTACTGTGTAATTGAGATTTGCTAAGAAAGCAAGCTTAAGTGTTTTCACCTCTGACCCAAAAAATTAAAAATATGAGGTGACAGATGTCACCATGGTAGGAATCCTATCACAATGCGTACATATATATATACATATATATATATATATATGTATACATATATCAAATCTTACCTGTACACTATAAATATCTTACAATTGAATTTGTCAATTACAACTCAATAAAGCTGAATAAAATTGCTCCTTTATAAAGACCTTAATTTCCTAATTCATGCATTTAACACTTACATCTCCATAGGTACACAGAATATTGAATAAGTAGGTAGCCCAAAAAGGGAAATCATCAATAATCACTTCTTATTTCACAGTCTTTTTATGGATGTTCTTAAAGCTCAATGTGTTACAGAAAAGGACCAACTGATAAAAAGTAGGCCTCTTTAACATTAGGTGTGAAATGAGGAGTAATACCATAATGATCTTCAGGTGAGGGCATGAGGAACATCAGCTGAGTGAAACAAAGAAAAAAAGAAGAGCAGGTTTGCCCTGGCAAAGTTCCCTAAGACCTCCCTAAAAGGTCTGTTTTGGAAGTAAGTAAAAATAAAAGTCTTCTCTAAAATTTGACGATCCCATGTAAACACCGTGAGGATAAAAATGTAGAATATGCCCTTTCAAATTTCTCATATTCAACTACGAAAAGCTTTATTAAGAAGCAATTAAGTGATGCTATGCAAAAATAAACAAAAATACCCAACAAAAAACTAAAAAATCTTGGCTTTTGGAATTTTCATTTAAAAAAGTGAAAAAAATACTAACAATGTGCTACCATTAATGCTGACAGTAACCACCAAGTTTTAATTTAAATAAATTTTTTAAAGATCTAGTCTGTACTATGAGATTTCTTTTGCGATTTAAATTTTAATAGAATATACATATTTTGAACATAAATAACTTGTCATACTAAAGGCTTTTTTCAAATATAACTTTCACAGTAATTTCATAAAACTGCTGTTAAAAAAGAATCAAACCACCTTAACTACTTGGGTATTAAAAACATGAATCTAAACAACAAAAAGGAAAAAAAACAGATTATTCTAAAAATACAGAAAATAATAAAATCTGTCAAAGCTTACAGAATAAAACCAAAGCTATTAAGAAGTGAAACTGTAGTTAATTTTTTTACTACAGAAAAAAAAAAAATGAAAAAATAAATTGGCATTCAATATAAGGATTTAGAAAAACAATGAAAGTGTCCTGGAAAGACTGGAAGAAATAAGGAGAAAATCAGAAATAAACCAATTAGAAAAGGAAAAAAAAAAATGACTTAAAAAAAACCTAAAGTTTTTTGAAGGGGTAGTAGTAGCAGGAGTTGGAGCCAAAAATACCCAAAAAATAAAAAACAAAAAAAATCTGTCAAACCTAGGAAAGGAAAAGGAAATTCAAAAAGCAAAAAATAAAAAATAGAGAATTGTCCAGATTTCAAAAATTTCTCTGTATGTTTAAATTTTAATCTTAGAAGATACACGGAAATTAAAAATTATAAGACTATACAAAGTCAAATGTTAAAAATTTAAGAAATTTGGCATGTATATAAACACAATGCAATATTATTCAGTCTTAAAGAAGAAGGAAATCCTGTCATTTGCAACAACATGAATGAATCTGGAAGGCAGATGAATCTGGAAGAAAATAGGTCTACAAAATAATTAAATTCAAAATTGAAGCAGTAAAGAGAAATCATGAAAGTTTCTTTAGAGCTGAGGAATAGAAATATCCACAGAATACTTAAGAAGATGAAAACATTAAATTAATCTTATAAACACCTGATAACCCAGGAACAAAACCACAAAAACAAACACCAATAAAACAAAACCCTCTGGAATAGAGGTTACAAAGTAGCAACCTGCAAATTTTATCATGCAAAATGTTTTATCTTTTTACACAGTATTCTTAAAAGCTCTGAGTTAGTGGGGCACCTGGGTGGCTCAGTGGGTTAAAAGCCTTTGCCTTCGGCTCAGGTCATGATCTCAGGGTCATGGGATTGAGCCCCGCATCAGGCTGTCTGCTCAGCAGGGAGCCTGCTTCCCCCTCTCTCTCTCTGCCTGCCTCTCTGCCTACTTGTAATCTCTCTCTCTGTCAAATAAATAAATAAAATTTAAAAAAAAAGATTAAAAAAGTTCTGAATTAGTTACTAATATTTAAACAGTAAATTAAAAAAAAAGAAAGAAAAAAAATCAAAACACTGTAAAAATATCTCTAGAAGAACTCACAAAAAATCAGTAGCATTAAGTTACCTCCAGGGAGGGAAAAAGACTGGGTGGTTGGGGGGTAAGACTTTGCATTTTGAAGTATGCAAATATAAAAGCAATTCAAAACAAACAGTAAAAATTTTTTTTCAAAGTCCCTATTTGAGAGTCTCTTAAAAAGTCAAAGGCTTCATTAGCACTAGCCTGCATCCCTGAAAGGCACTTTAAGTGGGCAGCTGCTGCCCCTTTTAGACTAGGACAGGTCCTGTTTATGTGGCAGGCCTACCACTACCTCCTGTGGCTTTCACACCAGCTAGCGGTCACTCGCCATTTATAATCACATATTTACTTTTGCTTTTCTTACAGTAAAGAGTTTAATGTGGAACTTTTCAAACTCTCTAAACCCATCTCTCAACCTCGTAGGAAAATGAAATAAAGACCAAAAGGATTGTGTGTTTCAAGGAAAATGGGGAATATATTTCCTTTTCGAAGAATGGCATGCTACGCTCAATGTGCTGTCTTACGTGGCTGCGAGGCAGCTTAACTGTGATGTAAAATATTCACATAGTTCATGTGTAGAAAGAAATGGACTTTTTTTCATATCATCTGTGGGAAAAATCTCAGCACTGGTGCATCAGGTATGATGGATCAAATGTTGTCTTTCTGATTGACATTATATTCTGCATAAATACTACCCATACTTCTATCCCTGTAAAAGATCTGACTTGCTCACTCCTAGAGAAACGAAATGAATACTTTGGAAACTCATTTGACAAGGGATCTGGCACACTTTCTTATGTTGAACTTAATTTACAGATACGTAAATCATATCTAAAATCATATTCCCACATTATGTGGTTAAACACTCATTTTAGAATTCTACGTATATCTTTAGTTATATTGAATATATATTTAAAAACCACCATACAAAGGTTCTGTCCTTGTTTAAAGAAACGTGTTTTTTATTTAGAAGATCTTATTTATTTGACAGAGAGAGAGAGAAAGCATGCACACGTGCACAAATTGGGGGCGGGGCAGAGGGACAGGGAGACGGACAAGCAGATCCTTGCTGAGTGTGGGCTCGATCCCAGCACACTGAGATCATGTCCTGAGCTGAAGTCAGATGCTTAACTGACCAAGCCATCCAGGCACGCCTAGAGAAACCTATTTTGTGAGTAGATATTTTTCATGATGAAAATGAAAAAAACAAAATATTACTTCTAGTTAAAGAGTTTTAAAAAAGTTTTTTTCTTTTTTAAGATTTTATTAATTTATTTGACAGATGGAGATCACAAGTAGGCAGAGAGGCAGGGAGAGGGAGAGGGGGAAGCAGGCTCCTTGCTGAGCAGAGAGCCCGATGCGGGGCTCAATCCCAAGACCCTGAGATCATGACCTGAGCCGAAGGCAGAGGCTCAACTCACTGAGCCACCCAGGCGCCCCTAAAAAAGTTTTTTTAAAGATTTTTTATTTATTTGAGAGAGAGAGCAACCAAGCATGAGCAGGGGAGGGGCAGAGGGAGACGCAGACTCCCTGCTGAGTGGGGAGCCCAACGCGGGGCTTGATCCCAGGATCCTGGGATCATGACCTGAGCCGAAGGCAGATGCTTAACCGACTGAGCCAACCAGGTGCCCCTCCAAAGGATTTAAGGCTGAATTCTATACCAAACATAATCCAAAATGTAAGATCTGACACTGACATTGTGGAACAGAAGAAAAGGGGTTTCAGGTTCTGAATCCGGAGAAATTAGTTGTGAAAGAAACATTAATTACTACGTATTTCTATTTGTCAATTTGCTATTTTTTTCAAGCTGGAATTTAAAATGTAACCTCTACTATCATGTATTTGTATTTTTATACTGAGTTCAGATGTTTATTTTTCTGGCAGCTGTGTTTTCCTATACCTGACAACTTTACTCACGTTCACGGCTGGCCCCTACAACTAACTGCTAGTGTGTAACCTCTCCCACACGGTGCCTCCGGCTACGAAGAAAAGGAAGGTAATATTAACCTCTTTCCGAGAAACACTGTGTATGATTATATTACCTTGAAATAAAGTAAAGTTAAAGTACTAGAAGTTTTGGTTTAGAAGGTATTATTCTGAGTAAATGAATCAAATTTATTGTGGTATTTTGTCATCTAAGTTCAAGCATTTGAGTCAAAAAGGAATAATGCTCTTATTTCTTTGAGCGTGTCTCAGGAGTTTTTTTTTAAAGGAGAGAGATAAGTAGCCTCTGCTTATCAAATTACAACCTTGGACAAGGTAGACCATTAAGGAAGGAGCAGGTCATGCTGCTGGACTCAAAAAGAAGGGAGGTAGGAGCAAGAAAGATGAGAAAAGGATCAAGCCGTGCCTCTACCTTATAATACGCTTCTTATTTGAACAATGCTTGAGACTCGCCCATACGCCTCTCACTGCCTCTCACTGTCCCTGGATTAAAGCCTTGAGGCCCTACTGATAAGCAATGGTTCAGGAGATGCCACGGACAACTCAGGCAGGGAAGAGAGAATGAATTGGGAGGCCAGTAGCTAAGGCACTTTTTTTTTATTTTAAAGATTTTATTTATTTGAGACAGAGCGAACAAGAGCAGGGGGAGAAGGGCAGCGGGAGAGGAAAAGGGAGAAGGGAGGCTACCCAATGTGCAGGGAGCCCGACATGGGGCTTGATCCCAGGACCCTGAGATCATGACCTGAGCTGAAGGCAGACGTTTAACTGAGTCACTCAGGTATCCCACTAAGGCACTTCTTAGACCAATGAAACCAAAAAGCAGAACCATTCTCCTTTAAAGCATCTATCAAAAGGGGTTACTTTGTTCAGACAATATGGTTAAGGTAGAGAAGCCTGAAATACACCATCTACTCTTTCCTGCTAACCGACATAAATAAGGTGAAAATAATAAATTATCACAGAAAATTAATATATTAAAATAATAATTCTTCATAACCAAATGAGGTCTATCTCAAGAATACTGTTCCACGTTAGGAAATTATCAGTAATTTATCACACAACTCTAAGACAAATATAAAGGAAACCATAAGCCTGCCTTGCAGGTGTCCAGAAAATACATTTGTAAAGACTCACCACCTACTTCATATTAACACAGGAAATGTTAGGAAAAGAAAATGCTCAATATGAGAATGAGAATCTATTTCTTTCTTTTTTTTTAAGATTTTATTCATTTATTTGTTAGAGTGAGCACAAGCAGTGGGGAGCAGGCAGAGGGCTCCCCGACTGAGCAGGGAGCCCGATGTGGGACTCAATCCCAGAACTCTGGGATCATGACTTGAGCCGAAGGTAGATGCTTAGCCAACTGAGCCACCCAGGCGCCCAAACTATTTCTGCCCAATTACCAGTAATCACATTTATTAAAAGACTAATAAAATATTCCTCTAAAAAAGAGAACAAAAGAAGGAAGTTCTGACCAACGCGACCAAATATATATAAAAAAGTGAGGGATACATATTTGAGAGAGAAAGTATCACCAGTGACGTATAACCCTGTCCCAGAATTCACGGCCCACCCCAACTACCACTCCATTTTCCTGCTGCCCTTATAGCAAAACTTCTTAGAGAGTTCTTTGTACTCGTTGTGTCCATGATCCCACCTTCTATTCTATATTAAACTCACTCCAGTAGCGTGTGTCTCTCCTTTACTCCACTAACACCAACCAGGTACTTGCACATTGCCAAGCCCAGTGGTCAGTCCTCGGGCCTCACCTGCTGGGCCTCCAGCAGCACAGGGCAGTGATCTTTTCCTCCCTAATAGGGAGAATTTTACTGGTCTCCTGGTTCTCATGGCTTCTCACTAGCTAGTCCTAAATCCCATGCTACACCCTGTCTGGAGGTCTCTTCTCTGTTGTGGCTCTATTTCACCCAGGCCTGGCTCTAAGCAGCATACAGGCACTGACGAATGCAGATCTCCAGCTCAGAACTCTCTCCTAAAATGCGGACTCACATGTCCAACCACACTGTACTCCCGCCCCCGCAGCCAGAGGTGTCCATGCTGTGTTCTGATTTAGTCCCTAGTTCCCTTCCACTCTCTCCCTGGCCCACTCAGTTCCACCCACTACCCTCACTGCTCCCCCTCATACAGCAAGCTTCTTGCACGTTGCTGCTCCCTGTGCCTGCAAAACTGGCAGACAGGCACATAGCTGGTTCCTCTACTTCATTCAGGTCTCTCATCAAAAGCTACCTCCCCTTAAATGGGTCTCTTATCTGAAAAATCATCCTTTGTCACTAGCTATGCCCTTATCCTGCTTTATTTTTCTTCATAACAGTTATCATAACTGGGTATTATTTTTTATATGTTCCTTTATACATTACCTGAATATTCCTACTAGAATGTAAGTTCTATGAAGGCAAAGACTTCGTTACATTTAGTGTTGTATCCCAAGTGCCTAGAACCTGCTTGAACAGAATAGGCATACTCAATAATTAGTTGTGGATTAATTAGTAAATTAATTTGAATGCACTCCTAGGAAATTCAGAAGACTCCATGAAAACTTATTAATAGCAAGAATTCATGAAATGGCAAAAATATAGGGGTGCCTGGGTGGCTCAGTTGGTTAAGCGTCTGCCTTAACCCAGGGTCCCAGGGTCCTGGGATTGAGCCCTGCATCAGGCTCCCTGGTTGGCGTGGAGTCTGCTTCTCCCTCTCTCTGCCCCTCACCCTGCTCGTGCTCTCTCTCTCTCAGATAAATAAATAAAATCTTTTTAAAAAGTGGCAAAATATTAGATAAATAAGCAAAATCCAGTAAGTATTCCATTTATCAGTGAAAGCAAACTGGAAAATAAAAGTATAACATCTCATTCACAATAGCCATAAATCTTACAGCAAATATAGCAATAATTTAATGTAAATACTAAGAAAAAACGTAACTGAAAGTATTAGAGAAGATCTGAACAGAGAGAGATACCAACTTCGTGGTCAGGAAAACAATATACTGTAAATATACTGTAAGTATACTGTAAAGTTACTACACCATCCCAAATTATTTTACAGTCTTAATGAAACTAACAAAATTATAATAGGATTTTATATAGGAAACTAAAAAATAATTCTAAAGCTCTCTGGAAAAAGTATGAGTAAAGAGAATTTTTAAAAATTGCTATGTTGATAATGATTACATGAATAATACCTATTCAGAAAGTAAATTGTTAAAAAAAAAGTAAATTGTTTTCTAGTGAGCAATATGGCAATAAATATTAATAATTAATAATAAATATTAAAAGTTTTAAAACTTGGGATTTATTCCTAAATTTTATTCTAAGGAAATTAAAGATGTTCACAAAGCCTCAAAGACTGCTTTTTATAAAACCAAAATAACTTATACAACTAAAATAAAGAATTGGTTTTATAAATTATGGTATGTCAATACAATCAAATACCATGCAGCTATTAAAATTGCAGCTGTAGAGTCTGGGAGCTTGGTTAAAACGGAGGGATTAATCACATCAACTTATCTATGTGTTCTTTCATAAGCCCACTAAAATGACAGCAAAGAAATTTAAGGTATAAGTGCACAAGGGCAAAATAAATGGGAACAAGATCTTGAGTTTGAGATTTCAATGAATTCTGGAAGCTGGGAAAGAGAGGTAACTGTTTTAAAGCAGATGAAGTCTGAGATAACCAAGGAGAAAGGTGGTCTGACGTACACAGAATCCCAGTGTGGCCCAGGCCTTGGAAGCACCAAGCACCACAGGAAGGGAGGCTGAAGCAGAGACGCGAAAGCAGGGTGACTGATAGAGAGGATACACGGAGTGACTGGACTCCCCAGAGCCCTCTCCTCACCCAGACAGGGGGCCACCAGCACCTTCTCCCACACCCAGGGATGGAGGTCTGGACCAGTTATGGGATGTGGGTACAACGCTACAGCACAAGGCAAGAGTGGGCATGGTGCTGAAAGCAGGTGGAGTAAGGGAAAGTGTGCATAATAAGGAATGCACCTTACGCTCCTTATGCAGGAACCCTTACGCTCCTGCTCTGTGAAGGCCAGAAACCAGACATGTCCTTCTTGAGCAAGAGATCAGAGGATTTTTTCTGGAAAAAAAAACAAATCCAGACACAAAGGTGAGAAAGGCAGTGGGCATAGCCATGGGCGAAGAAAGAGCTTGGCTTCTGGAGGCAGACTGCCCGAGCTCCAGTCCCAGCTCCACCACTTATGCGCTTCACTTCTTTGGAAACCTCTTAGTTTCCTCACCTGAAAATGGAAATCATGGTGTGTACCTCATGGTGCTGGTGCATGGATTAAATGTTTTAAGGTCAAGTAAATGTCCAGTTATTCCCTCCTCCTTCCCTGTAAGAGGATTATACATCCCCACCCATGGCCGCTGCCCTGACTGTGCCTCTCTGAGATGAAGCAGACTTCCCGGCCCCACTGTCAGGCCCGGCCCTGTGTCTAGTTTGGGCCAACGGCATGTGAATACACTGAAGCACACCATATCGAAGCGGAAGTGTTTTAAAGCCATGCATGTTCTTGCAAGCTCTCTCCTTTCTCCTCTGCCATCAGAAATGCATGTGCCAGAGAGCTGCTCCTTTAGCCTGGGTCCTAAAAGGGGAAGCACAGAGAAGAGAGCCTGAGCAACAGACCAACAGCCACCTTCAGCTGCCCACATGAAAAGTGAGAAAAAATTGTTTGCTGGAGAAAACCACTGAGATCTGGGGCTTGTTTGCTACTGTAAGAAGGTCAACAAACTGCAAAGACAACTGTTTTTAAGTTCTCAAAAGTCTATACTTTAGAAATATCTGGGGAGTAGATATGGACCCACAACTCTATGGTCAAATAATCTTTGACAAAGCAGGAAAAAGTATCCAGTGGAAAAAAGACAGTTTCTTCAATAAATGGTGCTGGGAAAATTGGACAGCTATATATAGAAGTCTGAAACTTGACCATTTTCTTATACCATACACAAAGATAAACTCGAAATGGATAAAAGACCTCAACGTGAGGCAGGAATCTATCAAAATCCTAGAGGAGAACATAGGTAGTAACCTCTTCAACATCAGCCACAGCAACTTCTTGTCTCCAAAGGCAAAGGAAACAAAAGCGAAAATGAACTTTTGGGACTTCATCGAGATAAAAAGCTTCTGCACAGCTAAGAAAACAGTCAACAAAACAAACAGGCAACCCACAGAATGGGAGAAGATATTTGCAAATGACACTACAGACAAAGGTCTGATATCTACGATCTATAAAGAACTCCTCAAACTCAACACTCAAAAAACAGATAATCATGTC
>JAPYYM010003467.1:0-11123 GCA_028534135.1 Potos flavus
GGCACTGGTCTCTCTATTCATTTGATTTTTCACCAGCAGCCTGCTCGCTTCTCTTTTTTTATTGTGTTATGTTAGTCACCATACAATACATCATTAGTTTTTGATGTAGTGTTCCAAGATTCATTGTTTACATATAACACCCAGTGCTTCTTGACTGCAGGCCTGGGTTCATCCAGACTTTGATATGGGAAGGTTTCTGTTACAATATCATTAACTGTATTCTTTAGGCTGTGCCTCTTATCTCCATGACTTATTCATTCCATAACTGGAAATACTTATATCCCACTCCCCTTCACTCATTTTGCCCTCTCCCCTCACCCCCCTCCACCCTGGCAACCATTACTTTGCTCTCTGAGTTTATAGGTCTGATTCTGCTTTTGGTTCTTTACTCATTTGTTCTTTTTAGATTCCTCATATGAGTGAAATCCTATGGTATTTGTCTTTCCCAATCCAAGACAATGCATTTTTAAGAGTTAGTTTAAAGCAATGACATTTAACAGTCATTCCACTAAGAAACCAGTTCTGTCACCAAAGCTGAATTTGGCAGCTTTGCCACCTGAAGATTCAGTCAGCCTAAACTAGAATGCAGTGGTCCAGTTGCAACTAAACTGTGTTTAAAAGGAGGCCTACCAGCTTTATCCTTTTATTTCAGTGTCTATTCTCAATCAACACTAGGAATTATCCCACATATTTTAGAAGGACAAAAAATGAAAATGCAGAAAATAAAAATAAAAGGACATGTTTCTTTGCAACATTTTTCACACCTATTATTTTGTCTGGCAGTCTGGCAAGTTTAGTTTTCTTCCCTAAATTTCACTGTAACCAATAACAGCATAGTCTTTTCACCTTTCATTTAATTGCATTTATTTAGTGTTGAATATGTCACACATTCGTACAACTTAAGATTTTAAATGTAGCAAAGGGTACATATTTAATCCTTTATTAAAAGTGCAGTGAAAAAAACTGCAGTGAAATAATTACCAGTTGTAAATATTAATTTCAATTTGCTTCTACCTAAATCAAATCTAAATATGTCCTTAAATATGACCATTCCAAATGCACTGCCATACAGTCCCTGGTATATTGTGTTTATTTATGACACTAGTAACTTTGAAAACAAAGTGGTACAAATTAACAAAACACTATAGATTGCTATGAGGGAGCTAAATTCTCCTGATATTTAAAATTCCAAGCGAACTATAGTAATGTAGTTTATCCAATGCATATGCATGTATGAGTTTGCATGTACTCTTAGAACAAAGGTGACTTCAAGTGGTGTGGTACAAAAAATTTCAAAATACATAAAACATAGAAATTGAAACTCTAGGGCCAATTCAGTAAATTAATTTTTAGAAGACAGCTTAATGTGATTTTTTCAATTAGCAAAGTTCTTTTTTTCATAATTTATCCTTTAAAAAATACACATATACAATGTGATGACTGTAGAGAAAGTTTGCATTAGTGTTGACAAAGTCAGTTACCATAACTGTAAAAAGCAGTTTGGTTACCTCAATGTTCTATGATCAGTTGTAAGTACTGAGTAAGTCCTGGGACTTGCTTTTTTTGATTAAGTCCCATAGATTGCTTTAATCCAACTGTACATCTCTTCAGGGCTATCAGCCTGCACACAGAAAGTTCAAAACAATGTTGCACTTTCAAAGAGTTTGTCCCTCATCATTACATTGCTCTGTCTACATTCCTGTACTTCATGATCTTCTTTAAGTGGTATTATCAGAGAGCTTCCTTCTCCAGTTCAGATTTGAAGTAGCTTATTGTGTTTTCATGCAACTGAAAAAAATGTTCTCTTCCAGTTGCTTCATCACCACTCCTTGCTTAACACAATATCCAGCTTTGATAACTGCACTATCTGAAGGAGGTTTAGGAGTGAAGAAGATGGCTTCATGACCACTTCAAATTATTTGTCAGTACTTTCACCATATTTATTTACTTCTTACTGAGTTGGAGTAATGATGGGTATACCACTAAAGCCAGTTTTCTAAGACGTTTGCTTCTTCCTACATTCACCTTGGTGACTTAGGTTATCAGAATGATGCTGTGAATCTGACTGCTTTGGTACTACAATTTTTATAGCTTAGTTCAACACATTTACTCATTCTACTAGATTCTGCTGATCATTAGCTTGTAAGGAAATATTTCCTCATCCCTGCACTCATGACAAGAAAGAATTCAGCCTTTGGTCTTAGCTTACTTGCATTGCTACCTTTGAAATATAGGTAAGATTAATGGCTCCAGTGTATCATGATCCAGAAGGTAGGTTCTGTGGATTACCCATGTACAAGACAAAACAATTTTCTCTGGACAGAGGAAGATGGTGGTGGAGTAGGAGGTCACTTCATCCCATGAACACAACTAGATAACTATCGAATCATCCTAAATACCCCAGAAATCAACCTGAAAACTGACAGAAAAAAATTCTACACCTAAAGAGAGAGAAGAGTCTACATCCAAGAAGGTAGAAAGTGTGGAGACCTGGTTTAGGGGAGAAATATATTGTGGGTGCAGCAGAGGGGAGGGAGCCCTAGTTGTGGAGAGGGCAAGAGAGAGAGAGAGGAGCACATGGAAGAGCACAGAAAAAGAACATTTCCCCAAAGTCATTGCCTTGGAAAACAAGGAGGGCTGAATTTCATGAGTTCTTACAACAAGCAGGACTTAAAGCCTGAAGTTTTTTTTTTTTAAGATTTTATTTATTTATTTGCCAGAGAGAGAGAGCGCACGCACACAAGCAGGGGGAGCAGCAGACAAAGGGAGAAGCAGGCTCCCTGTGGAGCAGGAAGCTGATGCAGAGCTTGATCCCAGGACCCCAGGATCATGACCTGAGCCAAAGGCAGCTGCTTAACCGACGGAGTCACTCAGATGCCCCTAAACCCTAGAGGTCAGTGAGCTTGGCTGGGATAGAGCCTGAGGGCATGGTGCTGCTCCTGGAGAGAAGGCAGGCAAACAACATAGGGTCAGGCAGCATGGAAATAGTAATTGAAGGATGCCTGCGACACACATGGGGAGATTATTTGCTTTTCTCACAGTGTGTCCCTGAGAGGTAGTGTTGATGGAGATACTTCTCCAGGAAGAAAGGAGCTCTCTGGCATCATTTTCCTACCCTGTCCCTCAGCATGAACACAGAGCCACCTGTGGGAAACAGTGTAGCACCAACATTGGATGCCCAACTTGCTTACACCAAGTCCCACCACCCTACACTCTGGCAGTACTACCCTTCTTAGTCACATATGCCTCAGTTCCTCCCCTCAGAAGACCAGCACAAACCAATGTCCACACCACATCCTCAAACAGAGAGTTCTTCAGGACCTCAGTTCTGGTGGAGATAGTGTCAGGTCTCATTTCACAAGCAGTCCAGAGCACATGTCGTTAAAAAAATCACCACAACTGTCCAAGGACCATACACTGCCTGCGGCAGGCAAGGAGAGCCTCTGCAGATGACTGGCCTGAAGGAGAAACAGAACACAACAGCAGAGTGCACACAGCACACACCAGAGACATTCCCTGAAGTGGCAAGCCCTGGGAAAGACATGAGCTCTTCTTCAAATGCCATTACTTTCAGGAGCTGGAAACATGACTGCCTTTTCTAACACAGAGAAGAAGGCAGAGACCTAGACAAAATGAGAAGATGGAGGAATTTATCCCATATGAAAGAGCAAGATAAGGCCATGTTTAGAGATCTAAGTGAAACACATATAAATAACATGCCTGATGGAGAATTTAAAGCAACAATCATAAGGATATTCACTGGGCTTGAGAAAAGAATAGAAGACATCAGGGAGACTCTTACTACAGAGATAAAATGTTAAAAAAGAATTAATCAGAGATGAAGAGTGCAATAAATGAGATTGGAAGCAAGCCTGATGCAATGAATAGCAGGCTCGAAGAAGCAGAAGAACAAACAAGTGATATAGAAGACAAAATAATGAAGCTAAACAAAAGACAGAAAGAGGAATTATACAATGTGAGAATAGACATAAGGAATTCAGTGACTCCATCAAATTTAATAACATTTGTATTATAGAAGTCCCAGAAGAAGAAGAGAGGAAGGGAGGGTAGAAAACTTATTTGAGGAAATAATAGCTGAAAACTTCCCTAATCTGGGGAAGGAAACAGACATCCAGGTACAGGATGCACAAAGAACCCCCATCAAAATCAACAAAAGCAGGCCAACATCAACACATATTGTAATTAAATTTGCAAAATATAGTGATAAAGAAAAAAATTTTAAATGTAGCAGGACAAAAGTAGTCCTTAACTTACAAAGGAAGACCCATAAAGTTAGCTTCAGATCTCTCCACAGAAACTTGGTTAGCCAGAAGAAACTAGCATGATATACTCAAAGTGCTGAATGAGAAAAATCTGGAGGCAAGAACACTCTATCCAGCAGGGCTATCATTCAGAATAGAAGGAGAAATAAAGAGTTTCCCAGACAAACAAAAACAAAAGGAGTTCATGACCACTAAGCCAGCCCTGCAAGAAATATTAAAGGAGGCTCTTTGAGTGGGAAAGACAGACCAAAAATGACAAAGACAAGAAAGGATCAGAGAAATCTCAGGAAACAATGACAAAACAAGTAATAAAATGGCACTAAATACATATCTATCAATAATAACTTTGAAAGAGAATAGACTAAATGCTCCAATCAAAAGATATAGGGTATCAGAATGATAAAAAAAAAAAAAAAACAAGACCCATCTATATGCTACCTACAAGAGACTCATTTCAGACCTAAAGATACATGCAGATTGAAAGTTGGGGATGAAGAAACACTTATCAAACAAATGAATATCAAAAGACAGCCAGAGTATCAAAACTTTTTTCAGAAAAAGTAAACTTTAAAACGAAGCTTAACAGGAGACAAAGAAGAAAATATATAATCATAAAGGGGACAATGAAACAAGAAGATATAATAATTGTAAATATTTATGCACCTAACATATGAGCACCCAAATATATGAACAATTAAAGACAAACATAAAGGAACTAATTGATAATAATACAATAATAGTAGGGGACTTTAACACCCCACTTACATCAATAGACATATTACTATAACAGCATCAACAAGGAAACAATGCCACACTGGACCAGATTGACTTAGATATATTCAGAACATTCCATCCTAAAGTAGCAGAACACACATTCTTTTTAAGTGCACATGGGATATTCTCAAGAACAGATCACCTACTAGGTCATAAAACAGGTCTCAGCAAATACAAAGAAATTGATATCACACCATTCACCTTTTCTAACCACAACATTATGAAACGAGAAGTTAACCCAAAGGAAAATTTTGGAAAGACCACAAATACATGGAGGTTAAACAACATGCTACCAAACAATGAATGGGCCAACCAGGAAATCAAAGAAGAAATAAAAAAATACATGGAAACAAATGAAAATTAAAACATAATGGTCCAAAACTGTTTGGATGCAGCAAAAGTGGTCTTAAGAGGAAAGTATATAGAAATAGAGGCCTACTTGAAGAAGCAAGTAAAATTTCAAATAAACAACTTAAAGAAGCTAGAAAAAGAACAACACAGCCTAAAGCCAGCAAAAGGAAAGAAGTATTAAAGATCAGAGCACAAATAAATGATATAGAAACTAAAAAAACAATAGAACAGATCAGTGAAGCTAGAAGTTGGCTGTTTGAAAAAACTTAAGAACGTTGATAAACCTCTAGCCAGACTTATCAAAAAGAAAAGAGAAAGGACCTAAATAAGAGAGGATAAATAACAACCAACACCTCAGAAATTCAATTATAAGAGAATATTATGAAAAATTATATGCCAACAAATTGGAAAATCTGGAAGAAATGGACAAATTCCTAGACACATGTAAACTACCAAAACTGAAGCAGGAAGAAATAGAAAACTTGAGCAGACTGATAACCAGCAAAGATATTTAATCAGTTATGAAAGTTTCCCAACAAACAACAGTCCAGGGCCAGATGGTATCACAGGCAAATTCTACCAAACATTTAAAGAAGAGTTAATACCTTTTCTTATGTAATGATTCCAAAAAATAGAAGAGGAAGGAAAACTTCCAAATACATTCTATGAGGCCAACGTTACCCTAATACCAAAACCAGATAAATGCTCCATTAAAAAAGAGAACTACAGGCCAACATCCCTGATGAATATGGATGCAAAAATTCTCGATAAAATACTAGCAAACTGAATGCAACAACACATTAAAAGAATCATTCACCACGATCAAGGGGCATTTATTCCTGGGTTACAAGGGTGTTTCAATATTTGCAAATCAAACAACATTATATACAACATTAATAATTTAAGGATAAGAACAATATGATCCTTTCAATAGATGTAGAAATATCATTTCACAAAGTACAACATCCATTTGTGATAAAACCTCTCAACAAAGTGTCGTTAGAGGGAACATACCTCAACATACTCAAGGACATATATGAAAACCCCACAGTGAATACCATAAATGGGGAAAGACTGAGAGCTCTTCCTCTAAGATCAGGAACATGACAGGGATGTCCACTCTCACCTCTATTATTTAACACAGTACTGGAAGTCCTAGCCAGAACAATCAGACAAAAAATAATTAAATAAATAAATAAATAAATAAATAAAAAACATCCAAATTGGCAAGGAAGAAGTAAAATTGTCATGATTTGCAGATAACATGATACTCTATATAGAAAACCCTAAAGACTCCACTAAAACCTGCTAGAACTGATACACAAATTCAGTAAAGTTGCAGGATACAGGATCAATGTACAAAAATCTGTTGCATTTCTATATACCAATAATGAAGCAGCAGAAAGAGAAATCAAGGAATCAACCCCATTTACAATTGTACCCAAAACCATAAAATACCTAGGAATAAACCTAACTGAAGAGGTAAAAGACCTGTATTCTGAAAACTATAAAACACTGATGAAAGAAATTGAAGGGGGCACAAAGAAATGGAAAGACATTCCATGCTCATGGATTGGAAGTACAAATATTTTAAAAATGTCTGTACTGCTGGGGCACCTGGGCGGCTCAGTTGTTAAGTGTCTGCCTTCGGCTTAGGTCATGATCCTAGGGTCCTGGGATCGAGTCCCGCCTTGGGCTCCCTGCTCGGTGGGAAGCCTGCTTCTCCCTCTCCCACTCCCCCTGTTTATGTCCCCTCTTTCACTGTGTTTCTCTCTGTCAGATAAATAAATAAAATCTTTTAAAAAACGTCTGTACTGCCCAAAGCCAACTACACATTCAAAGCACTCCCTATCAAAACACCACCAGCATTTTTCACAGAGCTAGAACAAACAATCCTAAAATATGTATGGAACCACAAAAGACCCCAAATAGCCAAAGCAAACTTGAAAAAGGAAAGCATTGCTGGAGTCATCACAATTCTGGATTTCAACATATATTACAAAGCTGTAGTCATCAAAACAGTATGTGCTGACACAAAAATAAATTGATCAATAGAACAGAATAGAAACTCAGAAATAAACCCACAACTATATTGTCAATTAATTTTCAACAAAGAAGGAAAGATTATCCAAAGGGAAAAGGACAATCTTTTGAACAAATGATGTTCAGAAAAATGGACAGCACCATGCAGAGTGAAACTTGACAATTTCCTTACACCAGGCATAAAAATAAATTCAAAATAGATTAAAACCTAAATGTGAGACGTGAAACCATGTAAATTTTCGAGAAGAACATAGGCAGTGACCTCTTTGACGTCGGCCATAGCTACTTCTTTCTAGATATATCTCCTCTAGCAAAGGAAACAAAAGCAAAGATAAATTACTGGGACTTCATAAAAATAAAAGCATCTGTATAGTGAAGGAAACAACCAAGAAAACTGAAAGGTAACCTACGGAATGGGTGAAGATACTTGCAAATGTCATATCCAGTATAGGATTATTATCCAAAATATATAAGGAACTTATAAAACTCAACACTCAAAAACCGAATGATCCAATTTAAGATGGGCAGAAGACATGAAAAGACATTTTGCCAAAGAAGACATACACATGGCCAACAGACATATGAAATGATGCTCAACATCACTGATCATAAGGGAAATACAAATCAAAACTATAATGAGATATCACCTGACACCTGTCAGAATAGCTAAAATCAACAACATAAGAAACAACAGGTGTTGGTGAGGAAGTGGAGAAAGGAGAATCCTCTTGCACTGTTGGTGGGAATGCAAACTGGTGCCCCCACTGTGGAAGACAGTGTAAGATTTCTCAGAAAGTTAAAAATAGGAGTATCCTAGAATCCAGCAGTTGCACTACTGGGTATTTACCCAAGGCATACAAAAATACTAATTCACTCATGTTTATGCCGCATTACTTTCAATAGTCCAATTATGGAAACAGCCCAAGTGTCCATCAACTGATGAATGGATAAGGAAGCTGTGGTACATGTATACAATAGAATACTACTCAGCCATAAAAATGAGTGAAATCTTGCTATTTGCAATGATGTGAATGGAGCTAGAGAGTATTATGTTAAGTGAAATAAGTCAGAGAAAGACAAATACCATATGATTTCACTCATACATGGGACTTAAGAAACAAAAGAAATCAAAAGCAAAACAAGAGAGCGAGGCAAACCAAGAGATAGACTTCTAACTATAGTAAATAAACTGATGGTTACCAGAGGGGAGGAGGGTGGGTGGATGGGTTAAACAGGTGATGGGGATTAAGGAGTGCACTCATAATGAGCACTGGCTGTTGTCTGGAAGTGTTGAATCACTATATCGGATGCCGAAATTATTACAATATATGTTAACTAACTAGAATTTAAATAAAAACTTAAAAAATAACTATCTTCTCTGGTATCCAGTATGAAGTACCTTCGAAGAAATTTCCCACTGTTTTCATTTTCCTTGATGTCTTACAAAAATCACAAATGTGACTGTGACATTTCACACAGGTATTCTTGAGCTTGAACATTACACTGCATGACCTTAGGCAAGTCACTTTCAACTCTGGCACCAGTCATCTGCACCATTAAGGAGTGAACATAAAGCACGATTCTATGGCACAGGGCAGAATCCACTTCTGACTCAGGGAGTCCAGTGCTTGCCAGCCCCTCAGCAGACCAGCAGTTGCCTCACACCTTGCCCAGCTGCTCTTCAAGCCAAACTGCATCCCAGTTCTCCACCCATCTATGGCACTCCACCCATGCAGTCCCCATGCCACTGTGGCTCATGCTCTCATAGGCATGAACTGCTGACACTATGTACGTGTCCCTGTGCTATCTCAGCCTCCACATGGCAGCAGAGATTCCAGAGCCCACACTCCCAGTCCATGAGACTCATGGTTCCGCAAATTTTGAGTACCACATAAAGATCATGGGTACTGATGTCAGGCCTAGGTTCTAGTCCAAGTTTTAATTGACCCACACAAGTCATTTAACCTCTTTGAGACTCAGTTTCCTCATCTGTAATAATGTGGTAAAGATAGCACCCTTTGCTCAAGGTAGTTGTGATACTTAAATGAGATCATTTTGTTAATTAAGTTGCTTTATCACAGTGCCTGGCACCCAATAAATGTAGTTTCTATTGTGATTTTTGTGTCATCCCAAGCAGTGCAAGGGGTACAGAAGTGAATAAGCCATGGTTCTTGTTTTCAAGAAGCTTGTGATGAGCCCTGTGTGTTATAAGCAACTAATGAATCATTGAACGCTACCTCAAAAACTAATTATGTACTATATGTTGGCTAACTGAACATAATAATAAAAAAGTAAAGATATAATGGATATACAAATAGCTACTATAAGCTCTCTAGCTCTTATAAGATAAATGACAGAGGTAGGGTTACCAAAACGCTCTGAGTTCAAAGGCTTGAAATGTGGTAGCCGATGTCAGAATTTTCTAATTTTTACATGTGTGATTTTGTTAATGCTGATGTCTGGGAATACAGCATTAAAGCTAGGAGGGCAAGTATGCTGATGCCCTCTTTCTTATATCCATTGACAGACACTACTACTTGATCTCAGATATGGCCTTAAAATTTTTGACATACTCCTTCAGGCATCATTACTAATCAATTGAATTTGTCCTTGAAATAAATTATGGTACCTAAACTATGATGCTCCTGGGAGGACATCAAGAAGAAGGAGACACAGGCTAATAGAACCAAGTAGTAGAGGTAAAAGAGATAGATAGGTATCAATTTTGTCTTTTTTTTAAAGATTTTATTTATTTATTTGACAGAGAGGAGAGAGATCACAAGTAGGCAGAGAGGCAGGCAGAGAGAGAGGGGGAAGCAGGCTCCCCGCTGAGTAGAGAGCCTGATGTGGGGCTTGATCCCAGGACCCTGAGATCATGACCTGAGCCGAAGGCAGAGGCTTTAACCCACTGAGCCACCCAGGCACCCCAGATAGGTATCAATTTTGAAGAAACTTATCATTGGTGAATATTGAGAGATAAATTATATTAAGTCTAATGTATGATCCATAGTAAAAGCCATGGAGCTTAAAATGGTTAGAATTAATGGCTGTTGGAGTTGTGGGCGTCAAGGAGCTTTGAAGCTAAATTTGGATGGACAATCTAAAGAAATTTTGAAGTTGCCTGTGATGATGGTAGAAATTGCAGTGGAAAACAAGAATTGACTGCATGCTGAAGAGCAATGACTTAGGACACAGATTATTATTTTTCTTTTTTTAAATTAACATATAATGTATTATTTGTTTCAGGGGTACAAGTCTTACACAATTCACAGCACTCCCCATAGCACATACCCTCCCCAATGTCCATCACCCCGCCACCCCATCCTTCCCTCCCCTCTCCCCTCCAGCAAAGCTCAATTTGCTTCCTGAGATTAAGAGTCTCTTATGGTTTGTCTCCATCTCTGGTTTCATCTTGTTTCATTTTTCCCTCCCTTCCCCTATGATCCTCTGTCTTGTTTCTCAAATTCCTCATATCAGTGAGATCATATGATAATTGTCTTTCTCTGATTGATTTATTTCACTTAGCATAATACCCTCTAGTTCCATCCATATCATTGCAAATGGCAAGATTTCGGGTTGCATAGTATTCCATTATATATATATGTGTGTATATATACATACATTATATATATATAACATACATGTATGTATATAAATGTCATATATATATAT
>JAPYYM010003468.1:0-11123 GCA_028534135.1 Potos flavus
GTATTAGCCCTTTGTCTGTACTGTCATTTGTGAATGTCTTCTCCCATTCCGTGGGTTGCCTGTTTGTTTCGTTGACTGTTTCCTTTGCTGTGCAGAAGCTTTTTATCTTGATGAAGTCCCAAAAGTTCATTTTCACTTTTGTTTACTTTGCCTTCAGAGACATGTCCTGAAAGAATATGGACCTGTAACTCTACGGTCAAATAATCTTTGACAAAGCAGGAAAAAATATCCAGTGGAAAAAAGACAGTCTCTTCAATAAACGGTGCTGGGAAAATTGGACAGCTGTATGTAGAAGAATGAAACTTGACCACTCTCTTACACCGTACCCAAAGATAAACTTGAAATGGATAAAAGACCTCAACGTGAGACAGGAATCTATCAAAATCCTGGAGGAGAACATAAGCAGTAACCTCTTCGACATCGGGCTGTTTCTTTCAAGCCCTGGGGAAACGGAGAGCTCCCGATGGGTTGAACTGTCCCTTGGTCTACTCGCTTGGATACTCTCTACCGCCCGCATGAGGACCAGGATGGAATACCATCAGGTTCCACCCGTGTTTGTCGGGGAGGATGCTTCCCCTCTACGGAGCTCTTGCTGTGGTGCAGAAGGAACCTGAGCCAGAGGGATGTGGGTGGCGATGTCTGCTGCCCTCCCTAACAGCGTGACCTTGGAAAGATGCTAAGCCTTCAGAGGCAGGTGCTCCGACCCACCTGAGCGCCCCAGGAGAGGATGAAGGCATGAGTCACGGGCAGCTGATAGCACAGCCCCTCGTGCATAGTAGGGGGTTAATACATGTTGATTCCTTTCTGCGTTTTTCTTTTTCTTGGGGGGGAGGGAGAGGTCCTAGAGATGTCTTCATGACAAGGACTATTCAGTATTGTGGAATATCGTCAATACCTTTGCAATATCTTGGCTGTTTCCTTCACCGGCCACCAGATTTGGAGTTCTAAGGAGGACATTCCTCTTGTGTTCGGGAGTAGTGGGGAGTTTCTTCCAACTGTCTGGGTTCTTCTCTTCTCTCCCCTCCCATGTGTTTTCTTGGAGGCAGGGCCTTCTGGATGCCCTGCAGGGGTCTGGGAAGCAAGGGCTAGCCAGGGTAGACCCCACAGGGAAGTCTTACTCCCTTACTCCAGACCGGCGGCTGTCAGCAGACGCTCAGCTGTAATCTGAATTTGTTCCCATTCACCTAATTCCTCAGTAGACAGAGTACCATGCATGGGCCTTCCTCCCCATCACAGAATGCAGAGAGGAAAGGCTGTGCCAAGTGACTTTGGAGTGAAGCTGCACTCATGTGGGAGGATTGGAGCTACAGCGAATGGCTTGAGCAGCTCAGAAACCCTATGGGCCCTCCTGATGGAGCTTAGGGAAGGATTAGAAGGAATGGCAGTGTGTGGAGTCTGGGGGTAACAGGTGAGGACAATGGAGGGCTGTATCACGCTGTGGGTCTGGGGACATCCCGCTGGATTGCCCAAGCCCTTCTTCCTTTTCCCTGTAGCTGGGATGGCTCCACGGGCACCGGCAGGACTAACACTTCCTGCTTCCGTTTTCAGGTGAGACACAGACTTCCGGTCTTCTGCGGCACTGTTTACCTGTCAGGAGATGCTGCTGCCCTGGTTTGGGGACAGCCTCGTCTTTCGTCACTTTTAGCAGTAACGACTCAATTTGGCCAAGAAGTTAGCAAACACAAAACCTTCCCCGTTGAGAAGATCTGTCACACAAATGGCTGCTTTGGATGTCAGGCAAGTCCAAGTCCGGGAGAAGTCATTAAGGTTTGCTCCTGCCTCCTGCCTGGTGTCAACCTCATTAGCTGGGCTGCCACATGAGGGAGAGGGAGACAAAGGGCAGTGTTGTTGGGCTGAGGGTGGGAAGGAGGGAGAGAAGTAATGACTTTTATTTTTCTGTTGAATTAATTCTAATTTCTACAGCAGTGCATAGCACATTTTTGGGACATCCAAATAACCCCAACTAAACATTAAAGCCATGCATTGCTATTCTGGGAATGAAAATTAAAAAGCATTGCTACTTTTGCACAGTCTAAGTCATTATAACTTTATGACTTTGGTTAACATTGAGCTATAAAATCCAGTAAATAACTGTTAAAAGCAGAGTCATTTGCTCAAAAATATTTTATGAGCTTCATTTTTGGAATGGTTGAACTTTCCACTAGATTTCCTCCCCTCTGTGCACACGGAAACTTTGTGCTTTGTACAACTCTGTGTGTTAACAGTGCTCCTCCTTCCTGACGGCCGGACGGGTGGACCGGAGCTGGTCATGCTGTGTCTGGATGAGTCAGCCGCCACGCTGTTTCACCCACTATTTTCTAGAAGAAACCACAGCTGTATTCCCAGCTCAGCGTGCTTCCAGTGGGGGTTATGCCTACATACCAATCACCGCAGCCATCTCGGAGGAGGCTCCCAGACCCCCAGAACCTGCCACGGCTTCCATTCTTGGGGTTAGGAATGGTGAACTTGACCTCCCCAAAACTCATTTGCACTAGGAAGTCCATGTAGATGGGGCTACTAGAAGTGACAGCGCTTGCCCTTGCACACGTGATGTGTAACAATGGAATACAGGGGGCCGACAGGATCCTGAATCGCTCCCAGCCAGAAGGAACATGGTGGGTTCTCTGCTCATCGTTCCTCCCAGGTCCTCTGTGCTCAGGAGGCACACGGGAACTCCTCAGGCCCCGTAATGACCCGGTCTGCAGGGGCATTCAGCAGAGCTTCTGGGAAGAGGGCAGCCGGGACCACCAGTTGGTGGGAAAAAAGATGTCTACTCCAGGGGCCATGATTCGGGAAGGGAGTCCATGCTGCTGGCTTTCTGCCGAGCCCACTGTGGACAAGACGGAGTTGACTATTTCCAACTCTGCGGGCGGCATGAACCCATCTCAGAGATGCACAGACTGAGGGCGTTGGGGCTAAGGCGTTTCCCCAAGCCCTGCAGCTGGAAACGGGCAGTGTCCCGACCGCGGTGCTAAGGTGCTCGAGCTGCACCGTCAGGCCCATACCACCCCTCTCAGGGCCACTCTGTCCCCTGAGGTCCCGGGGGGCCGGCCACCGAAACAGGAGCGCCCCCCTGGCTCCAGCCGTGCTCATCCAGTCTGCGTTCCAGACGTGTCCATCCGTCCTTGGATGCGTAACACAATTCCCGTTTAGTTGTGTGTGCAGATGGGCTTCAGAACAATGTCCATTGTGTGCCTGTGCTGAGTTCAACCCCACCCCTTTGCTAGCCTCGGCATTTAAATTGTAGTCTGACTTTTTTAAGCAGGCAAACTAACAGGTGGTTTTGTTTTCTATACGGCAGTCCTTACGGGGCACCTGGCCGGCTCAGTCAGCACAGCATGTGACTCTGGATCTCGGGATCATGAGTTCAAGCCCCACAATGGGCATAGAGCTTCGTTAAAAAAATAGAAATCGATAAATAAATACACGGCAGTCCCCACGCCAGGATCTTCAGCAACAGTAGAATTCAGCATTTCGATATTTGGAAAGTCCTCGAAAAGGCAGTAGTAACATCTTCCATGCCTAATACTATCCCCGTATGTTCCCGTTGAGTTTTTATTATCCTATCTGGCCAAATAGTTGCCACTCTTTTCCCGCTATCTCATCTGGGGAGTGTCTACCCCTGAGATGACACATTCGGGGGATGCTGAAACAGCAAAAGCACTCACTGGCTGGGGCTCCCCGGAATTGCCTGGAGAGATGAGCCAAGGGAATGTTTGCGTCTGTAGCCCCTCAGCCCCTCAGCCCCATATTTCTTCGTCGGTGTCAAGCATCCTAAGGGATCTCGGACCCTGATTCTCAACTATAGTCACTCGAAATTAAGGTTTCTTGGAATGTATAATCTTAGAGTGAGCATTTCTGTCCAAGAATCTGCTTTTTTCTCCCCAAAAATCTTGCAGTGTTGATCACTCATGATGGCCGAAGGTGGACTTTGGTGTTGGCCAAAAACACTCGGGAAATGCAAGGGGACCCACTCACCGTATAACACCGTGATCCGCGAGCGCACAAGCTGTCCTCCAGCAGGTGAAAGGGGGGGCAGGGGAAAGGCCCCTGTGAACTTTTAGCACGGGCCCAGGTTTAGGTGATGATACCACTGATGAAATTTTCCGTTCCCCAATAATGAAGTTGAGGTCCCATATTTCACTTCCGATAAAGAGATAACACACCTCGCCATTTCGGAACTCGAAAACCCCTAACGTGAAGCTGCCCAAACGGCCTTGCTCTACACCACCATACAAGGTCCTGGCTGACTTAGCCCATGTCACTGGTTCAAATTTACAGCATGAAAAATATGATAGAAAGACCATGTTGGAAGGAGCAAGGATTTCCACTCGGGGAAACAGTGGAGTCACGCAAGTAAGTTACCGTTACGAGTTTACAAATTACACGTTAGAAGCCATCATTCCTGATTTGTCTCTGTTTCTTCACTCCCTGACTTTGTAAGAGGGGCGAGCTGGGGAGACAGGAGGAAGGACGTCAGAGTCAAATGCCTCTCAGGGTCAGAGATCCACTTACCACGTCCTCCCCTCGTTCCTCCCTCATGGAGCCCCCCGAGGCGAACACGGGAGGAACCCCGTGCCGGTGAGAAAGCTGTGGACGGGACATCGGAGCTCCTCCCTCAAGGCTCAGGGATGGCGGAGGACACGCCAGGCTGAGGCTGAAATCACGCATTTCCCACTGCGTTACCCGTCTGAGGAGACACTGACGCACAGCCCATCGTGAAATAGCCCCTACAGTTACGACACTGCAGGGGGTTTGGGGGCCGCGTGCCTGCCTCTCACTCGGCAGCACAGCCCAGCCGGACCCCGGGGATGATGTCCCCCTGCCCCCCGCGCCCAGCCAGCCGCGGGGCGTCCTTTCCTCCCCGACGCGGGGAGGACACGGGCAGTGTCCGACAGCTGTTCCACACGGGCCTCTTACGGCCTAACAGAGATGTCTGAGTTTGCCCATTTTCCATGGTCTTCGTCTGAATCCAGATAGGAAATGCTACGTCAAGATTTAGAGCCCAGGAAACAAGCCCGTTGCCGTTCTCAGTAGGTGCCACTTCTATGCCTCTAAACCACATCTGTCGAGATGAGATGCGTTCGGGGACCTTTGGCCGCGTGGGGGCTGCGCAGTCGCTACAGACTGTGGGCTGCTGGGCCGGCGCGAAGCCCGGAGCTGCCCGGGGTCCTCTGGGGGCCCTCCCGCAACCCACCTGCCGTCCGCGGGGAGGCTGGGCCACCAGGCCCCGTCCGCTGTTCCCCAGGACCAGGCAGGCAGACACCAACAGGAGATGCAGGCGATCTGTTTTTCCTGAGACAAAGCCCCACATCTTGCTCAGTTTGATCAGCGTGGTCAGGAAAGCCGATGGCCATTCCACGACACACAGCCTGACAAAGAAGCGGGAAGGTCCTCGCAAACACCAGCCTCACGAGCACCAGAGAAAGACTCCCCTTCCCCCTGCCTGCTCCTCGCTCCGGGCCCCGCAGCCCCGCACCTGCCTTTTGGCTGAGATAGTGACCAGCTCCCAGGGGCCGAAATTCATTCTTTTTACCTTGTAGTCACGCTGGCCATTGGATCCTAGCGAAACGTCCTTCTTGGCGAATTCAGTGTAAGAATCCACTTTTGAAAAATCTTTTTAAAATTTCATGTTGCTGTTTTGAGTGTGAAAGACATGTCTGTGTCCCAAAGTTAAAAGCACACCCCAAAGGCCGTCTGACTCCTACGAGACAGACGCGTCAGTTTCTGGGGTATCTTTCTTCTGCTTCTTTTTGCAAAAATAGGTGAGTATATATAGACATTCATTTATATTTCCAGACTTCTTTTCTTCTTTTTTTTTTTATAGCATGCTATCTACACTTTCTTTTTGTTATTTGATTGTTTTGCTTTAAGACATATCTGGAAATCATCTATGTCGACTTACAGAGAGCATCCTCGTTCTTTGTTCGCCGTGGCGTGCTCTGTTGTGTGGACGTATCGGGGTTTATTCCCTCTCTCCCCCGTGGATAGGCACCTGCGCCGTTTTACCCCAACCGAGAGCTCGGACAGTGCCCTGCGAGAGAGCAAGGGACCTCGCGTGCCTTCTGGCAGGTGCGGTGGGGAGTAGAGGACATTAACCCTCAGTAATGCTCACAGAAAATACCCAACCTGAGTCTAATCATGAAGAAACAAAAACCAAATCAGAATGTGAGACATTCTTCCAAAACGTCACGACCGGGAAGGACAAACCGGTAAATGAGAAGGAGCAGGTAGGGGAAGGAAAATGAAGACGCGGGCCACTGACTTCGGGTCTTGGGGTTCAGTTGGGTCCAGGACAGAAGTGAAAAACAAAAGAGCTCTGAATGATGTTTTGGAGACAACTGAGGATGTTTGAATACGAACCGTATACTAAATAATGCCATGACATCAGTGTTGACCCTTGGCACAAGGGGTGACGTGGGGAACATCTCTGATGAGGGGTCTAGTGGGAAGAGGTTGTGACGTCTATAGCTGGTTTTCAAGTGGTCCAGGTAAAATGTGTGTGAGTGTGTGTGATGTGTGTGAATGCGTGTGAGTGTGAGATACATGTGAGTGTGTGATATGTGTGAGTGTGTGAGTATGGGTGTGCGATGTGTGTGATATGTGTGAGTGACACATGTGAGTGTGTGAGTACGGATGTGAGGGTGTGATTGTGTGATACGTGTGAGTGTGTTAATGTGTGTGTGTTAATGTGAGTGTGCAGTGTGTGCAAATGTGTGCGGGGGTGGGAACAAAGACAGAGGCACAGAGGAAAAGAGCCAGCGGGACTCTGTGAGCACCATGAACGTCCAGGAAAAGTATGTGGGGCCTCATGGCGCTAATTTGAAAAAATTTTCTCATAGGTTTGAAGTTTTTCAAAATTCACAACAAAATAAATAAGTTGAAGGAAATGTTCTCTATTAAGACAAAAAACAAAACAAAAACCAAAGTGATTCTGCTTTTTGTGAGGTCCTCCTTTGCAGCATGTCGGGGACGTTAGGGAAGCCCTTTCAGGATCTGCAATTGCAGATGTAAGCAAGCGAAGTAGCGCTCTGCGGTAAACTGAGGGGTCCGGCACTCAGGAGCCAGGCCGACGCCCGGCACGGGGCTCCCATTCTCCGCAGTCGGACCACCGGCTGCCGGGCGTGGCAGGGCCTCCGGGGGCTTCCCGGGCCTCTGCAGTGCTGAGAGCTTGGTGCTCCTGTGCCCAGAACGGTCTCCTGGGTTCGAAAGGAATCGAGACCTTCCTCCTTGACGTCATGAGCAGATTAGAGCCCCATGTGTTCCTTGCACTCTCGGACACGGCTCGTCCCGAAATCGGAGTCAGGAGTCCAGCGCCTGGAGCCCCTGAGACGAACTCCTCACCAGTCCCTTGCCGCCCGCCGTGAGGACCTGGGGATCCTTAGGTTTCCCAGCGGTGAGGAAGGAAGACCATCGTGTCCCCATGAGGACATGCTCCTCATGCCAAAATAGGCCTGCAAGGAACTGGGGCAAATCTGCAAGGAAGTAGGCAAGGAAGTGGGAACAAGGGCAGCCCCTGAGGGCTGGACTTCCCGATGCTGGGCTACATTCAGAATAGGGTCCCCTCGGTGGCGAGGGCAGTGAGCCCTGGTGACTCAGGGCCAGAAGGAGCTAGGGACCAAAGGCAGGACTGCAGTCAGGACACTGACGCCTCTGCGTGGCGGGCTGGTGCCCAGGGACACGGAGCTCTGGGGCGGAGAGCGGGGGGAGCAGGGGCACGAGAGGGAGGGGTGCCGGAGAGACAGCCTGGACGGGGACCTCTGGGGCACAGCGCCTGCGTCTCTGGGCGGGGAGCGAGGGTCTCGGTGGCTCCAGGCGGTTCATCCAACCCCATGTTTCCTGTGGGTCAGGTCCCTCCACGTCCACTCAGTTCTCCGACAAAAGCCACCTTTCCGAAACCCGGGTCTGCGTGTTTGGGGAAAATATGGTAGAGGACTGGATAATTAAATATCGCATTTCCTTAGTCAAAGGTGCTGACAACCGTAATGTGCACCATTAACTCAATAACAGTTTTTCTGGAATTCATCTGAAATTTAATGCCCACCGGGCTTCTCAGATGCACACTGCCTTCAGAAACGCCTCAAAAAGCATCCGAGCGCGAGGAAATACTGGGGGTGAGGGCGTCACGGGGTGAAATTAGGTAAGGGGTCCTTCTGCAGAGCTTCTCCGAGACCGTAACACGTCCCCGAGCAGCGCCCCCCTCGGGGGCACGCCTGCAGATGGAAGCCCCTTACCCACGCGGGGCCTCCATGCTGGGAATTGCCCCACATCTCTGCCTGTGAGCCACTGTCCCCGTGAACCTGGGCTCCAGCTCCGCACCCCAGCTCCCCTCTCTGTGGGGCAAGCGATCGGGTGCCCTGGCTGCCTTTAGGGGGCCCCGGGGGGGGCGCGGCAGTGCGGGAGCTCCCCAGGGGATCTCTCGCCCCGCACCTTCTGCCCCAGGTTCTTGCAGCTGCTGTCTTTGCTGCTTCTCTGTGACCCTGAAAACGCAGAAGGTGAAACCATCCGTACGAGTGATCCCCGCAAACCAGCTGCCATGACGCCCTCGTGTGTGGACGCACATCACAGACGCACACACACCGCCAAGCGGAGGGATTACTGGGGACTCGGAGCTATTGATCTATTTATCCAGCGAATATTTACCAATTGCCCGGATTCTTCTAGGCTCAGAGAGAGCAGGAATCTAATGGGAGGAGCATCTTATATTCCAGCGGCAGGAAGAGTCAGTACATACCCATGTAGACCGCAGAGGATATTAGACAACGCAAGTGCCCTGGGGATAACAAAGACTGGAAGAACAGTGACGGCAGGTGTCCCCAGGGGTCATGGGCTGGAAAGCGGATCAGGGTCAGAGAGAACTGGGGCGGCGCTCCCTGTGTGGCCGGTCCCGGGGCCCGAGCGCTGGCTCCCAGGTCGGACGCTTCCCCTGCCGTCGGGACCCACCCCCTCTGGGGCACGGCCCTGGGGCGGGCTTGTGATCTGGGTCAGCGTGTAGTAGGCGGGCTTAGTAAATACACGTATGGGGTTTGTGAACAATGCCCGTGTGGTTACACAGCCGTCAGTGGGAGTGTGCCCATGACCCACCGGCCGCCTTGCCGGGGTCCTGGCGTGAAGGTTCCAGGTCCTGGGACCGGCTTGTGGCAGGCATGACCAGAATGGGGTCTGACACACACAATGCTCCCAGTCTTTGCTCGTGGGTGATTCCGTTCTCCTCCAGGCTTGCTCCCGACAGGAGCCCTTGCCTTTCAGGACTGTTCCTGCTTAGACGGCACACCCACGGTTGATGTAGGATACTTTCTCCGCTTTCTTTTATTTCTTTCTAAAAGTGGGAAGAGACCAAAGTGGAATTTACCACACGTTGTTTGTTTGTAGAGCACAGACCTGCTGCATTGCCACTTCCCAAACATCAAAGATAAAAACAGAGTTCAGTCAGACGCGCGACATCATCGATCTACTCTCTGCACAAAAATGATGTTAGTAAATCATTGTCATAAGAAGAAGCAATAAAAATGTGGAAAGCAGTATTATACAAGTGTGTCTGGAGGTTGATTAATAAGATGTGTTATCGTTTGGGATTTTGTGATATATGTGGTCTTCATCAAACTTTTAAAATTTGTAGTTTGTTTTATGTTATCTTTCTAAATAAATATCTACCTTTGTGTCTAATTTTCTATTGACAGTTTTGTATATTTTCTTTAAAAAGGCCCCATCTCCCCCCACATCAACCTTGTATAAGTTTCTTTCACCCAAAACCTGGATCTGTCCCAACATGCAAATATTGAGTGGGTTAACTTTCTAGATAGTGAAACATGTGCAAAGGCCCTGGGGTAGAAGTGTGTTTGGGCCTCAGGAAAAGCAAGGAGGCCACTGTGTCTGGAATTAATGAATGATGAGGCAAGCAGTCAAGGAGGTGGTCCATGGGTGTGGCCTTGGTGGGATCATGGAGGTATGGTCTGGGTATTTATGAAGAAAGAAATGGAGGTCTTTGGGGGCTCTGTAGTAAGGAAGTAGCCTGAACCCTCTTGTGCTTTATGGAATGATTCTGGCTACAGTGTTAAGAACTGCTCTCAGGGCTGTCCACGGCCCCTCCCGGCTCCTCCCAAGGCGTGCAGATTGGCTCAGTGTTCTGGGGACATTTCCCCCCAGTGAGATATAGACAATACCTGATAATGATATGGAACTAACTTCTAGACACCTTTCTACGGGGTTAGATCTGGCCAAAGGACAACCACAAGACACTGCTTTAGAGCTGGATGAAGAGGGGTTTGCCTGACCCCACAGGCCAGCCTTCCCCAGCCTTGCACATGTCGTGGTGTGGACAATGGTCTGCTTTGCACGAGAAGGGTAACCACACATCCAAGTTGACTGCACACTGCTCAAGGTTGAAGCAAAGTCCCGGGATGCAATATACTTTTCAGTTCAACTTCATACTTGATTTTGAGATAATTTTAGAATTACCTACGGTTGTATGAAATAGTACAGAGAGATCCTTCATGCCCAGGCTCCCACGATGATAACCATCTCGCATAAACATAGTACGAAATCACCAGAGGATAACAACGTTGATATAGCCCACCATCCTGCCCTGACTTCCCAGTTTCGCACACGTTCATTGTGTGTGCATTTAGCTTTGTACAATTTGCCACCTGCACAGGTTCAAGTATGGACCACCACAATTGAGACGCACATATGGCCACGCCCACCATCATCCTACAGGATTCTCCACCTCTCACAGCTACACCATTCCCCCCTTCCCTGCCCCTCCTTAAAACCACCAATCTGTTCCCTATTTCCAAAATTGGGTCACTTCAAGAATGTTATGTAAATGGCTTCACACAGTATGGAAGATTTGGGGACTGTTCCCCCCCCCAACATTAATTAATCCCTTGAGATTCACTTACATTGTTGTGTATGCAGTTGGTTCATTTCTTTTTATTGCCAAGTGGTATTTAACGGCATGGATAGGCAAGGAACTTTTAAAACAGTCAACAAAACAAACAGGCAACCCACGGAATGGGAAAAGATATTCGCAAATGACACTACAGACAAAAGTCTGATATCTAAGATCTATAAAGAACTCCTCAAACTCAACTCTCAAAAAACAGATAATCACGTCAAAAAAT
>JAPYYM010003469.1:0-11123 GCA_028534135.1 Potos flavus
CCGAAGGCAGACGCTTAGCCGACTGAGCCACCCAGGCACCCAAGAATTTCCACTTGTGATAGAAGAATAAATTTTACTTTTCCTAGGGTGCCTAGGTGGCTCAGTTAAATGTCCGACTCTTGATTTCGGCTCAGGGTCATGAGATCAAGCCCTGTTTTGGGCTCCACGCTGGGTGTGGAGCCTGCTCAAGATTTTCTGTCTCCCTCTTCCTCTGCCCCTGAACCCCCTCCCCTGCTCAAGTGTGCTCTCTCACTTGAAAAAAAAATTCGAAACTGTTCATCAAGCAATTCTGGATGAATATGGAAAAACTGGTTCCATGCAGTTGTCTAAAGTCTGGGAAACAGATCTGTGTAGATATAGCTCACATTGTTTTCTGAAATCTGGGAAACAGACCCATGCTTGTATACACACCCACACGAATTGCACACACTCGTTATGTTTTACTTAATTGGAATCATACTATACATACTGTTCTAAGATTTGTTTTCTTTTAAAAACAATTTATGTTTTAACTATGAACTTAGCTGTTTGATCCTACTTAAACCTCTATAGGGGCACCTGGCTGGCTCAGTTGGAAAAGCATGTGACTCTTGATCTCGGGGTCATGAGTTAGAGCCTCAAAATGGGTGTAGAGATTATTTAAAAAAATAGATTAACTTAAACAAAATAAAGCTCTACAAAATACATATTAAAGGTGATCTAAGTAATAACGATCCCAAGTTAATGTATTTATTGGGGTTGTGGAATAAATTCTGCCATGAATTTTGTCAAGGCCATCAACTACTTTTCTGAACCATTCAACATCTATGTCTTCCGTGTACTGCTCTCCTGAGATCCTCAGGCTCACATATCCAGATTTTGCTCTACTGTCTCACCTGGATATCCTACAGCCATCTCCAAGTCGGCCTGTCTCATACACTGGAGGAATGGCCATAGCTGGGCTCTTCCTATCTTTTCTCTTGGGACCCTTGAGGTATAGTGGTTGGTTCAGGAAGTGGGTTTGTGAACCAAACCAGAACAGTCAGAACATTTCCCTGGGATTTTCTTAAACCCGGAGCTTGGAAAGAGATAGTCTTTTCTCTCACTGGTGGCCAAGCTGGAAGAATGTTAGTCCAAAGGTGCTGTGTTGCCTCCTGTGCAGAGAAAGTCTGTCTGCCATAGGAGAGAACGAAGCCAACAGACACTGAGAAGCAAAGATTAGAAATGAGAAGGAGGAAGTGTTCTGCCAACATGAAGGCTCGTGGATCTAGTCATTCCTGGTGCCACACCTATCTCATTCTTGATGTAATAAATTTCCCCTTGATCCTCGAGCTTGCTTACTTTGGGTTTCTGTCACTTGCGACCAGAAGAATCTCAACTAATGCATGCCCATGCTGAATTCAGGATGTTGGGGGGAGCTGAAGCCCCCATCATCTGCCACTCATCTTACCCATGCCACCCCCTCTGAACAGAGTGCTTATTTTTATAAATGTAGTTTCAAGACCAATCCCATAGTCCTGCTGCCCTGCACCTCTTCTACATAGGAATTCTGGACGTGGTGCTGGCTGAGTTTACTGCCCTCCCACCCAACCTGCTTCTCCTCTTGTATCATTTCTTTCAGGGCGTGGCAGGTCCCACCCGGTCATTGAAACTGGAAATCTGGGAGTCATCCTATGTATCTGTCTTTTCCTACCACTGCTCCTTCTGACAAGAGTTACCACAGGCCGCCATATTTATTTCCGGATCTGTCTTGGATCTGTTCCTTCCTCTCTAACCTCAGGACCCTTCCTGCCTCCAAATATCTCTTTTCTAGGTATCTCCATAGCTTCCTGCCCTTGTCTCCATTCGGCCGCCCATCTACCGCTAACCTGCCCCTACACAACAGGTAGTGAGATCTCTTCAAAAATAAATCTGGTCCATTAATGGTCCTGCTGTTAAATGGCTTCCCATGACCACTCAATAGTGCCCACACTAACTGCATACAGGACCCCACACACTAGCACTGTTGATTTCTCTAGCCTCTTAATCGTTCAGGGATTTACCTTCTCTTCTCGGCCACCCTGGGAGCCAGCATTCCGTCCTTGGTCCTTCCACAACACTCTCACATTTTTGCATTACTTAATAATTGACTGTTTATGTAAGTCTTTCTCGCCTGTTTACTCAAGAAACAGCTATAAACAATGGCTATTTAAAGTGCATTTATGGGTTAGCCAAACTGTGAAAACTCTGAACACTTTTCCACAGCAGCATATGCCTCGGATTATCATTTCCCCCATCTACAGCGAGGCAGGATACTGATGAGATTTAGAACCGAAATGGCAAAAGGATGCCATGTTGATGCAGCTTAGCTGGGAGCCGAGTTCCTTTTTTCACAAACAAATCTTATTTAAAAAACCAAAACATTTCACTAAGTAAATTCTTAGGGCTGCATTTCCATTTGCAAATCAGCTGTCCCCTTATCTAAGCCTAGCTCAAGGTCTCACTGATGCATGAAAGTAGGTATAAAGAGAATATTTCAAAATAATTTTCAGACTCAGGGGAGAAGCCGGAGAACAGAGGTCTTATCTTTTATTTCTGATGAAGCGCTTTGAATGACAGAGGCCTCTTGCATTTGCAAAATGGGTGCAAGGCATCCAGCGTGTGCCTGCGGTCCAAGATAGAAGGCCAGTAATGAGGGCAATTCTGTCCTGCCTGTGGTCATCACCAAGGAGACCCCTACAGAGTCTCTTTCCCTACTTGTGACTTTTCGGTGAATGGTAGGCTCAGGAGGTCCTGAAGAAAAGTAGGCAAAGATTGGATAAGAAATTGATTTGAGTTTGGGATCCAGATTTTCAGAAATAAACTTGAGGTGCCACGGGACTAATCAGGAGGGACACTAACTCAGCCTGGGAGTGGGCAGCAAAGGGTTTCTAGAGAAGGAAATTCCTGAACTATGGCTGGAACGAAGAACTGGAGCCCAGCCCAAGCTGAACCAGAACTTACATACTAATTACCGAACTGCACTGGGCTGTATTTGAAGTAAGGCTCATTAAGAGTTTTACAGTTTGTTTTCTTTCCCCTCGACATAAACACTGATGGACCAATCACTTACTAGAAGGAAAAGGAAAGGTAATGAAAATTAATTGAGCGTTGACTCCATGCCAACTGTTTTCCATATATTCTCAGATAATTTTCACATCTGTCTCATTAGATTTGATATTTATTTATCCCCATTTTATAGATGAAGAGATTGAGATTTAGAGAGGGTGACAAAGTCCACACAAGGTCAAAAATCAGGAAGTTCAGCCAGAATTCTGACTCCAAAGTTGATGTTCTTCCCACCATATCATATTGTTAAGCCTGATCTGAAGTCTCTCTTTACTAGGTGGGTGCAGAGGCAGTAAAAAATAGTGGATTGACTTCTAGTTTTAAGGACAAAAGGAAAGAAAAACAGACGTTTTCCATGAGCGATTTGGCCATCTCCTTTGGTCATGGAAAGTTCTGTAAAGGGACTTCGGGGCTACTCCTCTGACTGGCATTGCAGCACCCTACCTCACCAAGCCAGATCTGCTGAATCTGGACTTGGAGAAGGAAGGGTTCATGGGACATCCTTTGGGCGTGTCCACTGAGGTCTGCTTTATACAGTTTATAATTTGCTGTAAACAGCTTGCTGTTCCTAATTAAACCTGTATGATCATGCCTGAACTTTTAGGAAATGAGGACTTCTTTTTATGGTTCTCTTCTCAGTGGTTAAACCGGAGCCTTCTTCAGCTCCACGAGCCTCCCGAACCTGTGAGGTCTTGATCCTGAGACTCTGCACCGCAGTCTGCAAATGCAAAGTGCTCAACAAATCGGGGAGTGGAGTGCTAGTGATGCTGAGCCATCTCTTTCAGAGGGATGTTCTGTGATTCTGTTTAGCAGGGCTCTAGGGCTCTCCATACACAGGTTCTCTGCTTTTCAGACTAGGATCGAAGGGAATACAAATCTATCCATGAACTAAAAGCTGGTGGCTGAGAGTCATTTTTTTTTTTAAAGATTTTATTTATTTATTTGACACAGAGAGAGAGATCACAAGTAGGCAGAGAGGCAGGCAGAAAGAGAGGGGGAAGCAGGCTCCCCGCTGAGCAGAGAGCCCGATGCGGGGCTCAATCCCAGGACCCCGAGACCACGACCTGAGCCGAAGGCAGAGGCTTTAACCCACTGAGCCACCCAGGTGCCCCTGAGAGTCATTTTTAAAGAAACAGTTGCTCAGAATGATACTTTCTCTCTTAGACACAGGGACTGGATAAAACCACCTTAGTCTGAAATTGGCGATAAAAGAAATGAATGGGTTTAAGTATCTTAAACGTTATTTTTTAACTAAGAAAGCGATATGTATTTAATAAAATCCAAAAAACACATATAAATAGGAAGGAGAGAAAAGTAATCATAGTCCTATTATCTGGAGACAATCACGATTAGTATTTTGGCCTATTTTCTACCTTTTTATTTTACACTACTTAAAAATTTTTAAATTTATTTATTGTACTGTGGTAAGAACACCTCTTACATAACTGTAATTTTATACCTATTGAACAGCAGCCCTCTATTTCTGGTGCTTTGCATAGTCACAAAAACTTCTCTAGTAGCAAACTACAGAAATGATCCCTGAAAGTAGTCTTTCTACCATTTGTTTTGAATGGTGAGAACAGAAACAGGGAAAGAATCAGTTTAGGAGACGGGCTCAGATACTGTTGACGAGGACTGAGTTGAGCAGGTCACAGTCTCTACCATCTTTGTCCAACAGAACTTTCTGTGATGATGGAAATGTTCTATATCCATACTCTTCCAAGATGGTCACCAGGAATCTTGTGTGGCTATTGAGCACTAGTGGGCCTAGACTGAGAAATTGAATTTTATTTACTTTTGACTAATTTAAAATTTACATAGTCACACACAGCAAGTGACTATTGTATGGGGGTGGTATGGGGCCACACAGATGAGTTATAAAGGGTTTACTTGCTGGTCGCAAAGTGTACGGTGGGCAGGGATTGAATCTTGGCACTAGAATGCTGCATCTGCCATTTCAAATAACGACATAGCTCAGAATACTTCTCGGCAGTGAGAAAGGCCACTCCAAGAAAAAATATGGAGACGGGCTCACAATTAGTCTCTGAAAAGGAAGTCAGTCATTAGCTACCTTCTGACATCGTAGCAATTAACCAGTCTTGGGAGAAGAGCAGGTATCTCCAGAGAGGTGCCAAATAAATAGGAGATAAGAGACTATAAAAATGAAAAGCCTTTCGGTCTTTCATCACAGGATAATCCAATGCATGTGAATTAATGGCAAAAGGCTCGCTAATAGCCTTTGTGAGGAAATAGGAGCAGTGTAGCAGGATATCCTTTTTCCGCACTAAAGCACCCAATTCTTTCAATTTTATATACAGCGGAAGCAATTAATTGTACTAGAAAGAAATCCACAGCTGGCTTTTCCTGATGGCCCCATAAGCAAGAAGCACTATTGTTCAGCTTCCGGGATAGATGTAAAGTCATTCTACTGCACGGCTGAGGTTTTTCTGATTGTTTAGTTTGACTTTTCCAAAGACAAAAACCTGGGTAACAACCACGTTGCAATTCTTCTGGTCATTGCATGTTTTCAGTATAAGCAGCTGTCAAAAAGTTAATTTTTTATTTGTAATATAATCCATGCATGTGACTTGATGCTGGTGTTTCTTCTAAACTTTGTGACCAAATCCTAAGTTATTCACTTTTGTTTGTTTTACATGTTTATATGCAGCTGAACTGTACTGTTTCTGCTTTTGTGGTTAACATTCATAGTGTGGCTATTTGAGGATTGTGGATAACAAACAAATAAGATTATATGTCAAAAACCTAGAAACTCAACATTTCAAACTATTGGCCTGGGTGGTGGTGTTTTGCCTTTTAGATGCATTAAAACACATTGTATTTCATCAATTCTTAAAAGCACATTTTTGGACGTTTTATCATCTTTGAAATTCGAATGTCTTACAACGGATAATGGGTCAGAGTTTAACTGGCAATGTTTTTCTTTCCTAGTTGTACATGAAATAATGATGCTTCTTATAACCAATAACATCTTAATTTTGTGAAATATGGTGTGTAGAGGGTTAAAATTTGATTAGAATGGTGTATTACTGTAAGTATAACAGTGAAAGGACTTTTGTTACTCAGAAGAACATCTACCTTGATCAAATAAATAAAAATTTTGATTAATTACCCATCTTACATGGGATTCTAATTGACTTAATTCTGACAAATATGCATCCTGCCACTTTCATTTCCCCCAAATGCCCTGAAAGGCATAAGGTACATAATGTTATACAATAAAATGTTACATATATATGTTACATATATATTATTTTTAATATTATATAAAATATATAATGTTAAACAATAAAAAAGTGGATTCTTATTTATTTATTTATGCGACAGAGGGAAACGGCGAGAGAGGGAACACAAGCAGGGGGCTTCTGGAGAGGGAGACACCGGGATCATGACCTGAGCCCAAGACAGACGCTTAACAACTGAGCCACCCAGATGCCCTAAAAAGCGGATTCTTGAAGCAAGCCGAGGATAAGGCTCCCTGCCTGCAGTTGGAGTGGTACGTTTCTGGTGTTCAGTAGGGCCGGGTGGAGGGTGCCTGGGTGCCTGTGTGGCTCAGTCGGTGAAGCATCTGCCTTTGGCCCAGGTCATCGTCTCAGGGTCTTGGGATCGAGCCCTGGGTCAAGCTCCCTGCTCAGTGGGGAGCCTTCTTCTCCCTCTCCCTCCGCTCCTCCCCTCCTGCTCATGCTCTCACACACACACACACACTCTCTCTCTCTCTCAAACAAATAAAATCTTTAAAAAAAATTTAAAAAGAGAAATCTGGAAAAACTGAGCAAGATCAGTTAAAGAGGGAATGACCAATTAGGAGGGTAGTTAGTATAATTCAGGTAGACGGTGAGGAAGACAGGTGTTAAGGTGGGTAGCAAACTAAACGTAAAAAATCTACATTTTTATAGAAACACTGACAGGTATTGGTTCTTGGTTGACTACCTATGTGATTATGTTTCCTCATGAAAGAAGTGTGGAAGTTGTTTTAAAGAGCATATAGAACTCTAGAACTCAAGTTTTATCTATCGAAAACCAGTTGTTAGAACTTAAAGTCAAGGATACAACCCCTTGTTGATAAAAATAAATGAGTGAAGGCAAACTATCCACAGAGAACAACATGAAATATCAACTTTCTTAAGGGCAATAAACCATGACTCAGAAGCAAATATCAAGTGAAGGAATTATCTGCATGTCTTATTTTTTACTAGATTTTAAGTTTGAGAGGAGTCCAATAAAATGCCTAGTTCATCCATCTATTCAATCATTCAAGGACAGGAGTCCAATAAAATGCCTAGTTCGTTCGTTCGTTCATTCATCCATTCATTCAGTATTTACTGACCACCTACTGGTGTGCCAGGCAGTATGCTAAATCCTAGGGATATAGTGGAGTGAAAATAAGATAGTTCCTGTCCCCCGGCGCAAGGACAGGCACCAACATGTGTGGTGGATAAACTAGTATGCCTGGTCACATTGGTGGCACCACACCGCACCTGGGAAGACATCTGGATTACCGCCTAGACCACATACAGTAAGTACAGTATGACTCAGCATTCCTGATCCAGGATTGTACTTCCCCAGTTATCTCAGTCTGAATCTTTATCCCAACACCTTGTCTTCCTTTGACTAGTCATTCACAAGGTAATCATACTCAGCTCCAAATGTGGGGATTTCTGGGCTACTCGTCCCAAAGGAATTCTTGAGTAGAATCAACGTTGAGGAGCAGTAAGTAGAATCAGGTATGGGTTTTTACATGTACGTAGATACACACACACACATCTATCATACTTTGCTTATTCATTAACTTGATAAAAGCAAATACACACACACATATATATATACATAAAAATATTTAGTTGTTTTTGGTTTTTATCTGGTTAACAAATAAAGTATACTAAGTCATAAACCCACTGCTTTTAGGAAAGGGAAAGGCAGGGTGGGGGACTGCTAAGGATGGAGAAGGAAAAGATTTACTGGGGAGGCCCCAGCTCCAGGTGTCCGGTGGGAGGAATTCTAGCTCTCTAGGCAGTACCTGATAGCCAGAGAGCTGTGAGCAAACAACAGGTGGTAATCCAGGAGAGCAGCAGGCATCAGGATGCCCAACCTGAGGTTATAGACAAAGGAGGCCTGACAGATGGATAGAATATGGGCAGAGAATCTAGAAATGAAGAGCCGGAGGTCAGTAAGCGTTGCCACCACGGGTAAGAGTGCACAGCAGAGTGTATTGCAGGGCTGGGGCCGACTCTAGAGAGCAGAGTCCAGAGAACAGGCAGAGAAAAATCAGGTTTCACACAGGTTAATAGGCCAGGGCTTCAAGAACAAGAAAGGGGCTGTGAGTCAGTTCGAAGAAAGGGGCCAAGGTTGGGGCTCACCACGAAAGTAGCAAAGGCAGCAGGAAGCTGCGTTCTGGCTTCAGACTAGAGCTCTGAGACTCTTCCCACCAAAAGGCCAGGAAAGGATTAGGTTCTGTTGTAAGGGGTGTACTGATAGCAGGAAGAAGACTATAATGACCGAGGGCCAGGGAGGACCACGTGGTGGCTACTTCGCAGCAAGAGCTTCAGTAAACTATGTTTGAATCACAGTAAACAAGTGTTTTGAAGCAGAGAGAAATGGAAATGGGAAAAGGAGCAAGTAATTGAGAAGTAAAAATAGAAGGAAAAGTAAAAAGGAAAGAAATCTATTACAAAGAAAAGAACAAATTTAGATTTTTGAACTTTATTTTGTGCACTGGTTTTAGATAACCATCTTTTTCTTAAGCACAATTTCTGTTTTGGCTTGTTTCTTCTAAGCCATGACAGGTTATTATTAACCAGTAGAATAATGTATTAGTGTCCATGCTGAAAAATGTAGCTGTTTCCTCTACTCTTTATAATGCTTTTGTCCATTTAACACGGGGTTTTAAACTAACCTAAAGTATTACCCTGCCAAGGGCATTCCTTCACTAGTCCCCCCATACTGGGCTCTAACTTATCTCCATATCCAGAGCCTAAGTGCTGCCTTTGCCTCACAAAATTTTTACAACAAGAAAATGACTTTGGATGTTAAGATTAACTTGGATCAATCGAAACTATTGCCCTCCCTAAAAATGGTATAACCCAGTTACCCTGACCCACCCTTATCGTTTTCAATGTAGTCCATGCCACCCTCAAAAGCTAGGTCTTGATGACAAGGTTCAGAAATGCTTAGAAGAAATTCTATCCTTATCTCGCTCCTGTGTTTAACAGATATGAGCACTTGTGTGCCAGGAGCTAGGCTCTGAGGAAACAGCTGAGAACAAGAGGGACAAGGTCTTTGCTCTCATGGAGTTTACATTCTGTGTTTCGGGGGTGGGGGGGGGGGAGAAGCAGAGAAACTCGGACCGTAAACCAATAACTAAACAAACAAGGTAATTTCAATTAGTAAAAAGTGGTATAAAGAAAACAAAATTGGCTGTGGGTGCTAATTTAAGACAGGCGATCAGGGAAGGTGTCCAAGGATCTGAGAACTGTAGAAGGGTAATTTTACATTCTAAACTAAGGCTATGTGATTTGAGTATGCAACTACCCTCTTGGGGCCTACACCTCAAATTGTGCAGAGAAAAAAGGTCACTTCCAGCCACTCTATTAACCTTCTTAAAGGAAAGCCATCACATTAGGGAATGTTAAATTTGGACCTTGAGGTGTTGCTGGAGTTTGGGGGCCAGACAATACGTGTCCAGATGTCTCCTTGGGCTTCCTGGCTGCTCTATTCATTTAGAGGGCAAACTGGAGAAACAGGCTGGCATGCATACACATGCCAAGAACCAGAGAAAACACCATGCCCTACTCAGTGGTAGGTAGGTAGGGTGCCTGCTGTGAAAACGGGAAGGTTTTAAGCTTGGTCACTAGGTGCGCTTTATCTAAAGAGAACAAAAGAATGTCAAGTAAAGTCCCAAAGATTTGAAAAGAAGATCCTTCCATAGAGATGCAAAGATATCATGACTTAAAGTGTGATTCCTCTATTTTGTTATCATTTCTACAGTGGCCTATAACAAAACTCAGGCAACACTGATTTGCAAGTTTCAGAAATTTGATATACTAAAGTTTTAACCTGAGATTCTCGTCTATTTTATGGACTGACTCATATGCAATCGAAGTGGGCTTCAGAGGGTATATTAACACACTTGTCATGATTTTATCTGCCATGACACATTGCTCAGCATACATCAGTGAGTTTTTTGGCCAATGAGTCTGAATCTCCTTCAGCATAAGGTCCACCCTTCCCCCTAAAAATAAAGAAGAAATGTAGAAAACTTGAAAAAGTGACAAGTTTTAGTTGATGAAAGGAAATTCATAGTTTATGCAAGGAAACTCATATTATCATAATTCTCCCTGCGTAGCAAGATACTACAACTCTTGACTCTCAAAACTGAGACAGCTCGAGTTCATTAAAAAAAATTAGAGAATCGCCAGAATTGAAAAAAAAAACCTTGGAATTACAGAAGGTATCTGAGGCATCAAGGGCAAACGTGGTTTGTAAGACGAGAAAAGAAAAAAAAAATCTTTAAACAAGAATGTAAAAGAATTTAGACATTTAAACAAGATTAAAAGGGAATACTCTGGAATCTAAACATCTCTTTAGGGAGAATGCGTATAAAAACAAATTCCAGTGCCTGGCACATTCTGTTTCTTCCTTCTTTCTTCTTACCTAGCTGAAAACGTGATTTTATAAAAGGACTTAAAAAGTTATCTTTTGTAGAGACTTAATTTAACATGATACATAACTGTTGCGACACTTAACAAAGAGATTAAGGTTACACTTGGTTGCTAAAAGGGGGCTATACTCTTTCTTCACTTACAGGATACTGAATAAGATTAACAGCATTTTCCCCGAAGAATGAGGGGAAATGTTAGAAGAGTAGTGACAATTATTTGCATTTTTCAAAGGGAGGGAATGAGACTCCGGAGGGCACGCGAGGTCCTAAGAGTGAGCCAAGGTAGAGGCGGGAGCAATATTTATAGTCTGCTGACTTCAGCTGGCCCGGGTTAACGCCGCCGCTCTTCTGCCTTAGGAGTTCACGGGCTCCCAGGTCACAG
>JAPYYM010000347.1:0-14813 GCA_028534135.1 Potos flavus
CCCCACCCTGCCTCTCAAATTCTTCATATCAGTGAGGTCATATGATAATTGTCTTTCTCTGATTGACTTATTTCGCTTAGCATAATACCACTAGTTCCATCCACGTCGTTGCAAATGGCAAGATTTCATTTCTCTTGATGGCTGCATAGTATTCCATTGTATATATATACACCACATCTTCTTGATCCACTCATCTGTTGATGGACATCTAGGTTCTTTCCACAGTTTGGCTATTGTGGACATTGCTGCTATAAACATTCAGGTACACGTGCCCCTTCGGATCACTACATTTGTATCCTTTGGGTAAATACCCAGTAGTGTGATTGCTGGGTCATAGGGTAGCTCTATTTTCAACTTTTAGAGGATCCTCCATACTGTTTTGCAGAGTGGCTGCACCAGCTTGCATTCCCACCAACAGTGTAGGAGGGTTCCCCTTTCTCCGCAACCTCGCCACCATCTGTCGTTTCCTGACCTGCTTATTTTAGCCATTCTGACTGGTGTGAGGTGGTATCTCACTGTGGTTTTGATTTGTATTTCTCTGATGCCGAGTGATGTTGAGTACTTTTTCATGTGTAAACAAGTGGAAGATTTGAAAGCTCTTCACAAGGCAGCGGTGATGGGACTTGGGGGCTGTCTTACTTTGCTAGGGCTGCCAGAACAAAGTACTGCAGATTGGGGGACTTACAGTGCAGAAATGCCTCGTCTCCCAGTTCTGGAGGCTGGAAGTCCAAAGTCAAGGTGTAAGCAGAGTTGGTTCTTCCCGAGGACTGGGAGGGACGCCTCTCCTTGGTCTGTAGGTAGCCACCTCTGCCTGTGTCCCTTCACGTGCTCTTCCGGGTGTGTGTCTGTGTTCTGATCTCCTCTCCTTATAAGGACATCGGTCATTTTAGATTAGGGGCCCACCCTACTCCGGTAGAACCTCATCTTAACGAATTCCATTTGCAATGACCCTATTTCCAAATAAGGCCCCAATCTAAGGCACTGGGGGTTAGAACTTCAACATATAAATTTTGAAGAGGACATAATTCAGCCCCAAACAGTGTACAACTCTGATTTCTCCTTATTTGTGTTTTGTGTAAAAGAAAAAAAAAAAGCAATGAATGGTTTCAGGTATTTTTTTTTAAAAGGACATACAAGAATCAGATTGTGCTGTATTATGTATTTGAAAGGCATTTTAACATTTATTCTAGAAAATTCCTTTGGATGTTTAATACCCATCAGCTGGCTGTCCTAGCAAGGTGGCTGCAGTGGTTTCTTAGGGCACCAGTAACAAAGGGGCTGGTCAGGGAGGCTCAGTGTGATGCTTGTCGTAGCATTTCTTCCCTCAGATTCTGTAGTCACAAAATATCTGCAGTCCCCCAGACAGCTTCTGGCTGGTGAGCTGCTGGCTGGTCCTGGATTGCCTTCCTTTCTGGGTTCTGTGGCACTTCGGAAAAAGCTGGCTGACGGCAGAGTGGGGCAGGAGAACATCACAGCCTTGTCCCCAGCTGAGGCCCTGCCGAGGCTGCCCCGGTAAGCTCCTCATCTCACGCAGTGGCCCAGCCAGGAGGGAAGGCCTTGTTTTACGTGCCAACCCTTCAGGGACTTCAGGGAGGGCTGAAAGTTTGGGACCCGCAGGCTGCGTCCTTGGGGCTGTCCAGACCGGCCTGGCTTCCCAAAGGCCTCTCAGCTCCAAGTATCCACATCTGAACTACTTGTCCCTGCTGTCACCTCCCCCCCATCTCCCCCTGCTCAGCTGTGGAAGGGGCCTTCCCTCCGTGCACCCTGGGGCTTGATTTCTTGGGTTCATCTTGTCTTTAACCTTCTCGCTGTGGGATAACTCCTACCCATCGTCTGGACCGAGCTTATTCAAATACCCTTTTCCAGAGAAAGCAGCTGCTTCCCCATCACAGCACTGGTCAAGCTTCCTTGCCTTTCTGCCTCACCCGATCATGGCAGGGCCTGTAGGCTGTGCCCCAGCGTGCTGCCCGGCCGAGTAAACTGGAGAGCAGTAGCCGCCTGAGGCTGCCCCAAATTCTACATGGGATAATGCATATACAGCCCTGGGCACAGTGCCTGGGGGCCCCCAGGTATAGATTGCTGATTTGCTTCTTCAAATGAAGAGACCAATACCGCCACCTCTCCAGCCGCTGAAGGAAAATCGCGGTTGTGGGGGCGAGAGAAAGAGGCGCTGGCGCAGGCGGCTGGGGCCACCCTGGACGAGCGCCCGTGACCTCGAGCCGCAGAAGCTCTGGTCAGGGGGTGGGGCCGGTGGGCTGCCGCAGGACAGGAGAGGCCGGAAGGCCCCTGTAGGAATTTGCTGAGGCTGCTGTAACCAGTTACCACGAACCGGGTGGATTAAACCACAGAAACTTAGCCTGTCACAGTTCTGGAGGCCAGGGGTCCTAAATCAAGGTGTCAGTACGGCTGTATGTTTCCTCCAAAGGCTCTGGGGGAGAATCTGTTCCGGGCCTTTCTCTTAGCCTCTGGTATTGCTGGCAATCCCTGTCACTCCAGTCTCTGCCATAGTCCTTCCATGTGTCCGAGTACAAATGTCCCCAGTCATATTGGATTAGGACTCGCTCTTCTCCAGTAGGACCTTATCTTAATTACATCGGCAGTGGCCCGATTTCCAAATAAGGGTGCGTTCTCGGATACCGGATAGGACTTCAGCATATCTTTTAGGAGAACGCAGTGCTTTATTTGCCTGTGATGTCCTCAAGTGGGGTGTGTCCCACCAGGTGCTTTATGCTGTCAGCGTTGCCATCGTGGGAGGACACAGAGATCAGATCTGCCCTTGTGCGCCAGGCACCCTGTCCCTGGAAGTCCTTCCATTTCCCTCTTGTCATCTCCAGTATGCCAGGTCTCAGCCAAGTCCCAGGAGGGACATAGACAAGCAGCCCACAGACCCGGTCCTCTTAGGCCTCCTAGTTTAGGTTGGAGCCAGATGTCAGAATCAACTCTAAGGTGACTTTCCAAGGAAAGCAGCCAAGCCACCCTAGCTCACCCGAAGTGAAGACCGTCTACCTCCTGACCTTCACGCTGGCAGCCTCCACCTCTTCCTCCCCCACCTGCAGCGCCCAGGCACCTGGTCACTTGCTTTCATGCCCCGAGTCTCTGGCATCCTACACCCACTGGCTCACCCTCCGAATTCGGTCTGTAGGTTTCCAGAGGATCTCGTGGGGCATCAGTCCCCATCAGTCCATATGCGCACAAATAGCCACTTGGGACGTTCCAGAGGGACCACATCCAGGGCATCATGGCAGCAGCTACAGACAGGGCATTGGAGCTGGGTGGTCGAGGCTCATGGGTGGGGGATTGGTAAAGGGGCGTTTCACTCTCCTTCCTCTGGGGCCTGGAGGTCAGTGGCCCACGCTCAGCTGTAGCACCCAGAAAGCTTAAGGCCAAAGAGGAGACAAGGGAGGGGGAAGGCAATGGGTCCGGGTGTCCCACTGCATTAGCCAGGAGGCTCCTGAGGGAGAGTGCCCTTGGACCCCTGGCACAGATGGGAAAGGGGGAGGCTTTTCTCACCAGCAACTCCCTGGCTCTCTTCCTTGGCCACAGTCCAAGAGGCAAGGAGATTGTCCGCCTGCAGATCATGACACCTGGGGCAGGACTCCGCCTGATGGCCCCAGCCTAGAAGGAATGAGGTATGGGGCCCTGCTGGGCTCCTTCCGTGCCATTTTAGAGATGGGGTCAGTAGGGAAGGGATGCAAATGATCAGGGCAAGGGGCTGGTTGGTGAGAGACATGGTCAACCTGGGTCCCCTACCCCCATCTCACTCTTTCCACCCCAGTGGTGACTGCCCCCTGGCCAGAGATGTTAACCATCTAATGCACCCGGTGCTGGTGAGGGTAAGGGACAGGGGGGCCACAACCAGCAGGGAGCACAGAGGGCCTCGTCCCTGCCTCAAGATAGGAGGCAGAGAGTCATGCAACAGGCGGGCAAGATGGTGGGGTGGGGGGAGCTTGCAGGGAAGCTGGGGCGAGGGCAAGGGGAGATCTGAGCAGGGAGGGGCCAGTTCTCTCCGGAGGGACAAGTGAAGGGAGGGATCCTACAGCATTCTGTCTTCTCTTCGTTTAGCTAGTCACTCAACTAACATTTACTGAGGCACACCTGACCCCTGTGCAGGGCCTGGCGGGCAGCTGTGAAGCAGTCAGACTGAGCCCCTGCCTCATGAAGCCCGGAGTCTGGGGAGGGAGGCCGGAGTGTACCCCCACTAGAGCAGTGGGGGCTCCAGGCAGGGGCCTGTCACTAGCAGAGGTGGGGATGGTTAAGGGAAGGCTTCCTGGGGGAAGTGGCATCCCAGATGAGACCTGACGGATCTCCAGCTCCCTTTCCTCTCCTCTTTGACTCCTCCCTCTCCACATCCCCACCCCGGTCAGGCACTGAGTCCTGCCCATTTTACTTTAGGGCTGTTTCCTGTTCCTGTTCTGCTATTGCCCCATCCCTAGACACTCCACATCTCTACCTGGGTGAGATTTCTAAAAGGCAGACGTAGTCGTGCCAGCCCCCTGGGGAAAACCCTGCGATGCCCCCCACCCTGATTGGGCTCTGCAGCCTGAACTCGCTACCCCCATATACCCTCGTAGACCATTCTTCCCCAAGAACTCCGAGCCCCTGGAGGGCAGGGGCTGCAGTTAAGTGTTCCGTACATTCCCTTTGGCCCGGAACAGAAATGCAGGAGTGTTTGTTGCTGGAATGATTGAGGATCATCCAGTGTGACGACTTCTTTAATAAGGCAATATTGGAAGGTGTTTCATTGATTTCCCTAAGGTGACCAATCTCTGAGAAACAAGGGCAAAGTGACCCCAAGAGACGGTACTTTGTCTGGGAGTGGCAAAGCTACAACAACCCACTGAGAGCCCATGGGGTGCCCCTCCCCCACTTCCAATGGGACAGTAGTGTTCGGGAAAGAAGAAAGAGGGAAAGCTAGAATTCGTCAAGCCTTGCCCTGCCCCAACAGCCTAGCAGGTATCCCCATGCAGGATGTAAATGCAGTCACTATGTCCATTTAACAGATGTGGAAATTGAGACCCTGAAAGGTCAAGTAACTTGCGCAAGGTAACACGGCCAAGAACAGGCAGATTCAAGACTCCCACCCGGGCTGCTTGACTCCCACTCTGCGCCTCTTGCTCCATAATTCAGTACACTGCTGGGGACCAGGGTGAGGGGGCAAGAAGGGGTGATATAAATACTTGGTATTTTTTAATGAATATACGATGAGTTTACTTGTGGGCATCCAAATGCAAATTGCCAGGAGGCATTTGAGGGGTTGTAGTTGAGGTTTTGGAGAGAGGTTAGGGCTCAAGAAATCTCCATGTTACGTACACACAGATTAAAGTGAAATAATGGGATTCAATATCAGTGTTTACATGGGGTACAATGTCAAGGGAATCAAGGAGAGAAGGGCCAGCAGGCTGAGCACAGACCCCAGTGTGGAGGGGGTAACTACCTGGTCATCCCCCCCGAGGGCAGCTGGGGATGGCAGTCAGTTCTAGCCATGCTGAGGGTAAGCTGCCTGAGGGCCAGTCTGAAAGGCAAGGAGGTATGGGTCAGGAGCACAGAGAGGTGGGAACAAGTGGAATTCACCGGCTTGAAAGTAGCAGTTGATGCCATCGGAACAGAGGAGGTAGGTGAGGTGGGGGAGCACGGACGTGTACAGGAATGCTGAGAACACCAAAATTACAGGGCAGAAGAGGAAAAAAGGTGAAGGGGACTGGGAAGGTATGCAAGGGAGGTAGGAGAAAGTAGACATGGATAAAGACAGTGCACATATCCTGGGGTTTATGTGGAGGGCTCAGGCATGCAGAATCGTGAAAACAGAGTCTGACTCTCGATCAACAGTCGCTATTAGTAATGAGAATTTGAGACTTGGCCAGTCCTACAGTATCAAATTTTAAGTTCCTTGGAGACAATCGGCATTTAGGGATGAGCTAACTGCCTTCATCTGAGTGTGGGTGGCTACTGGGTGGTTAACTTATGTTTCTTTCCTCCGTAGTTCTTCCCCGGGCTCCAGAGACAAAGAGGCCCCCAGCCCTAGAGAGGCCAAGAGAGACTTGGTTGGCGAGGAGGCCTGCAAGAGCCCCGGTCTCGACCCTGAAAGGTAACTTAGTACAGGGACATAGAGCCCATGTGGCCTCTGGTCTAAGGTCAGTGGGCGGAGCTGGGCCCGGGACTGTCCAGCTGCCCGCTGTGTCCCCGGTGCCTGAGGCAGCGCAGGTCCCCAGTGAGCGTTTGTTGAAAGCATACATGAAGGAATGCATGAGGCCTGGAGAGGGGCAGGCCCCGGCCAGGATCCCTCAGGGAGCCACTTGCAGAGCTGGACAGAGCTCCAGGCCAGACCCCACCCACCCCGGCCCTCGGCCTAACTTCACGGTGGCTTTTCCCCCACGGAAGGCAGTCCTGCTGCTGGCCAGGGCAAGCAAGGCCGCCAAGTCAGCAGTCGAGGGAAGTCAGCGAGCGAAGGGTACATGGGCCTCAACACGACATCTAGCATGGACTTCCAGGATGACCCGTGGGTAAAGGGAGACGTGGTAGAGGCTGGCGAGGCTGTGAGGCAGATCTGGTGGGGGATGATGAGTTCAGAAGGGCTGGTGTGCTCGGCCATCCCACGACCATCTCATTGAGTTGTCCTCTAAGACAGACCAGGGGAGCCTGAGTGTGATGAGCAGTGGCTGAGAATTAGACATTTCTTCAATGAGATGCTGGTAGCTAGTAATGGATAAGAGCCCACAACCTTGCCTGCCTGCCACCATTTCTTCAGTGTGGCGTTCTGGCCCCCAGTGGAGACTCAGCCATGGGAATGAGGGAAAGGGACCCAGGACGTATTGGGGATCTTGTTTCTGCCCTGGGCTCTATGGTTTATTAGTGACCCCAAATGCCTTGCTCCTTGTTCTGTCAGCCATTGATCCCTCCATTATGCCAGCCTCCTCCTGAGCTGCCACTTGTTCTGGTTTTTTGGCTCTACTCTTGCTCCCAGTCCATCAGGTTTGGAAGAAAAGCAGAAATACTTGCTGATGTCAGGTTGGCTCTAGTTGGAGCAGCACGGGGTGGCAGCCGAGAGCCTGGGCTTCTAGAACTTGAGGCTTGCTCTCAGGACATCTTAGTTATATTAGATCAAAACCTAATCAGAATCAACAAATGCTTCTCTTCCCATAACAGGTCAAGTGCACAGTCAAGTGATGGCAACGTGGGATCCAGAGCCATGGCCTTCCCACCTGAAGGCTTGACCGGAGTAGACACTAGCTCTGGGAGAGGAGGGTAAGCTGCCTGGGGGAGGCAGGCGTCCCCAACTTATTGATTCTCTCATATCTCTGGTGACAGGCCAGGGTCAAGCTGCCAGAACCGCTTGGGTTGCTGGGGACCGAACACTGTCATTTCGCATAGTCCTGTCTACAGCTTGCTTTTCCAGCTGCTGCCATCACATCCTTTGTCCCTGGGCTTTCCACTTATGGGAATTGCCTATGCTTGAATCTTACTCTGTCTGCCTTCTGCCATTGGCTCTCAAGATCCCCCAAGGCAGGCACAAGGGCCCACTTGCAGCTGGAGGCCCAGCTCCTGCCTGGGCAGGCATCAGGAGGTAGGACGAATGTGTGGGGAATGAGTGACGGGACAAACTAACAAACAAATGACCAAATGATGGTCATTTGTTTCTTCTTGGCTGAGCTCTAAGGACAAGCTGAAGGAGGTCCTTCATCTCTGCTTTCTCCTTTCCCTTCCAGAAACCCCAAAGCTCCTTTCCTGCCCCACCAGCCTTTCCTGGCCAGTTACGCTGTGTTCAGTGAGAGGAAAAGCAGTAGCCTCTCTGAGAGGACAAGCATGCTGGGCTGGGCTCAAATTCCTGGACCCGGGCGGAGTCAGGGGCCACTTTCTCAGGTGATTCAGGAAATGGCAAGGTCCCACCTGTCTCCAAGTGGTTCCAAGCCAAGCATGAGTCATCCTTGGGGACAAAGGATAGGAATGCTGATGTCGGCACAGATAGTTCAACTGCAAGTTGTGCTAGCGCCCTTATGGTTCAGAGCAAATGGACGAAGAGGAATGAGAAAGCCAGCGTCTGCAGAGCCGCAGGGGCATGCTGCCAGCCAGCACACCTGCCCCACCACCGCGCTTCAGCAGTTGCGAGGAAAGGCCCCTGGGCCGGGGCCTTGGCTCTTTGAGCCGCCACTTAGTGGGGAGGGCTGTCCGTGAGCCCAGCCCTTGCAGTCCGCGTCACCGGGTGCTGGCCAGCACGCTTGTGCCATTAACTGACTTTGCTGGTTGCTGTTGTAGACGTCTGATTCCTGTTTGAATATTCACCCAGATCATCCTTCTTGCTTACACACCTTCATAAAATCAAGTCTTTGCTTTCTGCTTTCTTTTTCTTTAAAGTGGAGCCAAATATCGAGTTACCTTACTAAGTAATCTGAAGAATCGTCTAGATTCTTATGCCTTTTAACCTTTCAAGATTCAAAAGTTTCTTACGTTGTTTTACCTATCCTTATTTTGACAATGGTTTTTAAGAAACTTCCCTTTGTCATATTTCGGAAGAAAATGGTGTTTCTTTTTTTTTTAAGATTTTATTTTTAAGTCATCTCTATACCCAGTGTGGAGCATACACGCCCCAGTGTCAGGCAGCTGTGGGCTCTAAGTGAGTATTATGCCCCGAGCATGTGTTTGAGCAGCCCTTCAGCTCTCATCATCTGCTGGAGTTAGAAGCCATCGTTTGGGGAGGGAATAGACATTCAGACACAAAGTCCTGAACCCAGACCAGGCTTGGAGTCCTTCCATAGACTGTGCTCAGCTGCTGGCTTCCCCCCATCTCCCGGATGATCAGGATGTGTGTGGTGCCAGCTGTCAGCCTTGCAAGCCCAGCACCTACTCACGAGGACCCAAGCTGAGGTAGCACAAGGAATGGCATTGGGAGACAGAGCTTGGGAAGAGACCCTCCTGTAGGGACTGAAGCTCAACCCAGCAAGCAGAGGTCAGGAGGAGGAATCCCAGGGACAGCCAAGCAGTGCTAGGAGGCTCAGTCCCAGGAAGCACATGGAAGTGGTCGAGGAGGGCCCAGGGCTCCAGGGGTGCTAAGGGGCAACGGGAAAGGGTTATGCATTCCTACACAGCAGGCTTCTGCCCTGTTTCATCTACCAGTCCACCAGTAGGAGGGGCTCGTTTGCTGTGGGTGTGTGGAACATTTACCGAGGAGCCAGCTTCCTGTACTCCCGCACAGCCCCAGGAGATGTAGGTCAGGCAAGGATACTGGAACCCAAAACCAAGAGCTGATCAGGAGCAGTGCTCGAACTTGAACTCAGGTGCTATGGCCACAGCTCACAGGATGTTATTACACACAGTGGCATCTGTGCCACACTAACAGCAGGACTGCGATGCCATCCTTTACTGGCAGATATTGGTCCCCCTTTCCTGTGAGAAGGCATCCGGGAAGGGCCCCCAGTCTCCTTTGGTCTGGGGCCTCAGCAGGCATGTGTGCTTTCTCCCTCAGCTCCAGTGCCACTCTGGCCTCTGCTGGACCAGCTGACCGGAAGAGTGACAGTCCAGCAGACCCGCAGGACAGAGAGCTTCTTAGGTGGAGAGAGCAACTCAGGTACACATTAGCCTTTGGCTTGGAAGGTGAGGCCAGCAAGGCCTGTGAGCTGGTCCAAAGCATGTGGCAAGAGCTGAAGCCCCAGCTAGAGCCCTCTGGCCTCTGCCTCTGGGGCCACAAAACTTTCCACTACACCTTGTTGCCTCCAGCCAGGAAGTCTTTTGTAATCCGGAAGTCACCCACTCTTTTGATCAATAATCGCTCAAATGGCACCTGCCCTGTACCGGAGGCTGAAGCACACAGATATGGCTGATGGGAGGCAAAGCCTGGCCCAGACTGCAACGATACATTATGCGGAAGCAGGGAAATCGGGGCCCAGGACAGCTTTGTGGGGGAGGTGGCTTTTGAGCCGAATCTTGAAAGGTGAATAGAGGTCCTTCGAGCAGAGGAAACAGGATATGCAAAGGATTCCAAACAACCTGCTATTTCCTGGGCACTGTATGTAGTTGAGTGTGCCTGGTACTGAGGGTCCTTGTCAGGGACTGGTGGAATAGGAGGGGCTGATTGGTGTTTAATACCACATATAGTTAATGCCCACAACAACCACTTAACTTTGGGTCACCTACTGTGTGCACAGCCCTCAACTCACTGTGTCTTACACAGTCCTCCCCACAATCCTGTGAGGTTTGCACCTAATTAGAATGAAGAACAAAGGTCTGGAACTGGAACCTAGGTACCTGTGCCTCCTGGGAAGAACAGTGCTCTGAAAGAAATAGCCAGGGTGCTGATACAGAGTGGTGGCAGTGAAGAGGTCCATTACTTACATGGGGTAACACAGGGAGAAAAGAGCTGCAGACAAACCCTGCAGTGGGAATACACTAGAGTGGCTGGAGCCTAGCCAGTGACAGGGACCATGGATGGAGCAGGGCTTTGGTAAGGTATGAGGCATGAAGCCCTGTTATGTGGCTTTTTGGGTTCAAATTGCCTTGACAGTTAACACAGTGAAAACAGTAACTGACACCTACAGTGTGTTCTGGTGAATGCTTTGCAGTCTTTCCAGCAACCCCATAAAATGAATAAGCTAGGGAAACTGAGGCACAGAAAGGTTAAGTGACTTGCCCAAGGGCTTACAAGTGGCAAAGCTGAGTTCAAACGCAAGAGCCTCTAAAGACAACACCAACACTTCAGGAAAAACTTTAAAAAGTTATTTTATGAAATCTGTTGTGTGAAGCCGATTCTCAAGATCCAGAACCAGTAACTCTTAGCTAGTTAACGTGTAAAGCACCCTGTCTGCATGATCTCATCTAATATTCCCCATACCTGGGGCAGGATCTGTTTTTTTATTATGCAATCTGACAATGGAGAAAATTCTGGCTGCACTTGAAAATCACTAGGAAAGTGTTAAAAAACAAAAGAAAACAAAACTCCCTGAGCCCCATGCAGAGGTTTAGATTTAATTGTTGTGCGGTGGCTTACACGATCCATGTCTTTTTAAAATCTCCCACTTTATTTTCATGTCCGGTCTGGGCTGAGAATCATTACCGGCTTCGCGCGTGCGCTTCCGATTGGCGCGCGCCTGTGCGCACGCGCTTAGTGGAGGGCGACACCGTGTGCGGCGGGGCGAGCGCGCGGAAGTTTGTGTGCGCCTGCGCGCGCCGCCATTTGGTGCCTCGGGGAGCTCGGGTCGCAGCGCCTGTCGAACCATCGCGAAAGCGAAATGGCTGTCTGGGGCTGCAAAGGCCTCCGTGGGGCTTCTCCTTCTGCCGTGCCGGTTCCGGCCGCTAGGTGGCGCGCGAGGATCAGAAATGGGCCGGGTGGTCGGTCTGGGGCCGCCCGGGGCTCTCCGTGTGCTGTCCTTGCCCCGCGCGCCGGGAGGGAGCCGGTGCGGTCGCCGGCCTTGGGGTTGCAGCAGGGCCCTCGGACCCCGTGCGGACCTTCGCCGCCGTCCAGCCACAGGCGGGAGAGAGCGAGCGGGCTGCGTGCCCGCAAGGAACCGAAAGGGGCTCCTGTGGCCCCAGCCTATTTGGCACGGTGCCCTGGCCTTGGTCGTCTCTGGCCTCTGGCCACTGATACACAGAGCTGCCCGGGGGCAGGGCCCTGGACACACGGGGAGGGCAGCCAATCCTCCATCCGGGAGGGGCCACCTGGGCGGATCTGTCCGGACAGGGCTCTGGGGTTCTGGAGAGGCGGCTTAATTTCCAAGAGTCATGTGAGGAAGGGTGACGGCGATGGGCAAGGAGATCCTGCAGAAGAGTCAAACTGTCCCAAACTTGAGGAACTCCTCCCTATTCTAACTTGCTCTTGCCTTCATTACATGCGCAGGAAGGGTCAGTATGTATTTCTGTGCACGGGCTCACACTGAAGCTCTATCACTTAGTCTATGTGGCCTTGGGTATCTTTCCCATCTCCTAACCGAATCCAAACTCATTCTGCTCACTGCAGGATGGGCCAGTAAGTGGAGGGGCAAGATGTTAGGGTAGGGAAAGCGACTTTACCCAGAAAGCCAACAAACCAAGGAGATGGTGGACTGTTATCGTAAGGAACCGTCTCCTCTACGCATGAAATTTGAGCTTCATAAAAAAGTCAAAAGAAAGTTAGCTAAAGGGGGAAGCAGGAGGGAGTGGAATTAAAAGGCGACTGACATCTGTAGGCATCCCGGCAAGGTTGTGTAACTTCTATGTCCTTGGTCAGTTTATCTTTGTTTACAGGAATATGATCTTGTTGTTCCTGTAATTCTTAACATAGTCATTTCCGAGCATACTTACTTATCTCCTTGGGTGAGGTAAGTTTTTTTTTTTTTAAGATTTTATTTATTTATTTGAGACAGAGAATGAGAGAGAGCATGAGAGGGGAGAGGTCAGAGGGAGAAGCAAACTTCCCACTGAGCGGGGAGTCCGATGTGGGACTCCATCCCGGGACTCCAGGATCGTGACCTGAGCTGAAGGCAGTTGCTTAACCAACTGAGCCACCCAGGTGCCCCAGGTGAGGTAAGTTTTGGGTGAAGAGTGGTTTTTGCAAAATGTAGGTGTAGCATGCCTACATGCAGGGCTAAACAGAAGTTTCTAAGCTATAGGTCACAGTAGCAAGGAAAATGGGAAAGCAATATGTAGTCAAACATGCTAAGTTAGTTCCTAACACTCTGTATTTGAATCTCCTTACCTATAGAATAGTGGTAACAGTTCTCACTTCTCAGGCTTGTTTGAGGGTTAAGTGAGTTTGTTTATGTAAAGCATGTAGGATATTCACTGGCACAAAGTACTGTGCTATGTCAAACTTTCCTTTTATAAAATCTTCAAGGTTGGGGCGCCTGGTTGGCTCAGTGGGTTAAAGCCTCTGCCTTCGGCTCAGGTCATGATCTCAGGGTCCTGGGATCGAGTCCCACATCGGGCTCTCCGCTCAGCGGGGAGCCTGCTTCCCCCTCTGTCTCTGCCTGCCTCTCTGCCTACTTGAGATCTCTCTCTCTGTCAAATAAATAAATAAAATTAAAAAAAAAAAATTAAAAAAAATAAATAAAAAATAAAAACTTCAAGCTAAATAAAGCAGCCCCAAAGGAATACCTCCTTCTATCAGAATTATTCAAAAAACACTGGGAAAGCTGGCTGTTGTTCCCCTATACAGTTTTATTGACCTGATTGCTTTTAATAAGACACAGAGTAGTTCATCCGCCCCCCAAACTCTTGGTATTTTTACATCTAAAACATAGAGTTTTCCTCTTTGTTGTGTTGCAAGCCTGGGCTTTCCACATTGATGTTCTTTCTGTATGAGGAACAGGTAAACTTTAAGCACATTATGAACCAGCAGAGGAGTCTTTTGGAGGTAGTGTAAGACTGGAAGGGGGTGTTATCTTCCATGTGGGGAGTGTGACTATGTGCAGAAAAGACGGTAGCTCTACTGGGCTACTGAATCTTTGATCTAGTTACAGCCAGAAGTATTTCTTTGCATATCTCTAAACACTTGACTTCCAGGCAATTCATTAGGGGCACAGGAGACCTCTGGGATATTACATTGCTCAGCAAGAATTCCTGTGACTGTTTTACTAAGATTTCCTTAGGCCTAAGACAAAGGAAACTTATTCGTCCACTTGTCCTTGTGTTGCAGTAGACCCCCAAATTACTCTTTGCAGAGAATCGTGGACTTAATTCACAAATTGATGAGGTCAGTCTCTGTTACCATAGTTCTATAAAGGATTGCATCCATGGCAAAGCTAGTTCAGGACTTACAGAGGCAGGAAACAAGCTCTTTAGGCCTTCTAGGTTTGTCTTTGGCTCAGGCACGTGTGTCACAAGTACGGGCGGGGTGGGCGTGTCAGGGTATCCTGCTGGCTAAGGGACTGGCATTATCTGAGAAGACCACTTTTGGTATCCGGCTGGGTAGAAGCAGCACAGAGAGGGATAACACCTACTTGCCTGCACATTTGCCTGGGCAGCTGGTAGCTTATTATCCCTGCTAGGGTATTTTGGTTCGTGTCACTTGAGGCTGAAGAGTCGCATTGCTTTCAGGGCATACTCCAAAAAGTATGGTCACTGCTCCACTTGTTATTTCAGCTTGAAGGCAGGGAGCATATGTATTATAGAATTAACTTCTATGAATAAAGAGTCTCAGGGCTAGAGGTAACTGGCAGTGTTATCTTCTTGTCCCAGGGTAGCCCTGCCAGTGATTGGAGGCATGCTGCTGATGTTGGGAGGCTTGAGTTCAGGTTAAGCCAGGATCTAGGTGATGATGAACGAAATTTTTATTTTCTAGAATGCTGGGCTTATACTCTCAATAACCCGACTCAGTGTCCTTGGTCTAGTGACATATAACATCCTCGAAGCCTCCAGGTAACGGCACCATCACACAGAGAGGTCATGGAGGAGGCACCAGGAGAAAGAACAACGGCCCTGGAAGCACCTCAGATGGGGATGGTGATGGGCAGGGTGTTCAGGTGTAGGTGTGACATGAGGCCGGGGAGGAAGGCCGGTCTCCCGCAGAGCTCAATGTGTGGGATAGCTGAGAAGTCACTTCCTCTTTGCCAGATTCAGGGCGTGGCAAAAGCATCAGAGGTTCAGGCTTGGTCTCCTGTGAGCGGGGACTGCTTTTGTCAGTGGGAGGGGGAGAAGTACTGCTGGGCTCATTCCAAAGATGAGGAAGACTCGTCTCGGTGTGGTGGGGGCCAGACTGGGCTCTTCTGTTCCCCATCTTCTGGAAGAGGAGCCCACTGTGGCCACAGGAGGTGACATCCGCAGCAGTGGGTAGAGGAGGGCTGGTCCCAAAGCACTTGCTCCATAAGGGTATTTACTCTTCCTCAGCACCTTGGCTGGTTCCGAAGACAAGG
>JAPYYM010003470.1:0-11122 GCA_028534135.1 Potos flavus
CCAAACTGACAGGCTGTACACGCACAAGGGCCCCATCCCTATCCCCCGAGGGTCAGTTTCCAGGCACCCTCCTGGAAACGGCCAGGGCCCCACCCACACTCCGTGTGCGTGCAGGAGTGTCCAGCCGTGCCCCCTCCACAAGGCCGGCCCCTGCCAGGCTCCCCTGAGCGGGGGTCTCCTCCAGAGCTGCCCAGACTCAGGGGGCCTGCCCGCCTCCAGCAGCTGCACCTGAAGGCCCCCAGAGCGGCCTGGGGCCCCCACACCTGCCCCCATGGCCTCAGTGGGCTGCTCTGGAGAGCGGCCCGTGCCAGCGCTGGCAGCTGCCGGGGAGGGGGCTTCCGGGGGCCCTGGCTGGGAAGGGTCTGGGCACGGGGCAGGGCAGCAGAGCCGGCCTGGGGAGGACAGAAGCTGTCTTGTTAGCAGCACAGCCCAGCCCTTCACCCGTGATGTGCCCGCCTTTCCTCAGCTCGCAGACGAGGACAAGGGCAGGAGAACCTGGAGCTAGCCGCGCCCCCGTGGGAGCCTTTCCAGAAGCCCGGCCTTGCCCCCGTTTGCTGCTGGCTTCCTCAGGTGGGGCCTCGCAGGGCCAGGGGCTCCAAGCAGAGCTGTCTACCCTCAGAAAAACCCCACCCAAAGGGCCGATACCGTCCTATACATCCTGAGCAGGGTGGGGGGCAAAGGGGGAGCCCCCCTCCACTCCACCCCCTTCAGCCACAGCACCCTAAAACAAGGGTGGCTGGGGGTCCCAGAAGGCTTTGCACCTTCACTCCTGTCCTCGGCCCGGGTGAGAGTGACACGTGCCCCCCGTTTCCCAGGACAGGGCAAGCTCAGAAACCCCCAGCGTCAGGCACGGAAGCCCTGCAGCCCGGAGCCTCGTCCCTGGCCCCCTCCTCAGCAGGCCCGACGGGCTCTGGAGGGTGGGGCAGGCAGGGCAGGCACCCCTGGGGGACAGACTCCCCCCAACTCAAGAACCACAGGATGGGGTCCGTGCAGGCAGGGAGAGGGCGGCTAGCTCCCCGCTCGGAGCCTGCCCCGCAGCCAGCTGCAGCCTCTTGGGAAGCCAGCCAGGGTGGCCCCCTCCCCGGGCCCCATAATTTTTATCTCTTTGCTGTGCAAGCAACATTCTGTCCCTGCGTGCCCCTGTGTGCCTAACAATGTCGACCTGTGCGGGGCGACCCGCAGCCCATGAATGAGGTCGTTATAACTGCCGTGGCTCACCCCAGGCCTCACCTGCTTAGCCACGCCCCCCACCCCACCCCCGAGCGCGGCCCCACGCCTCTCCGGCGCCCCCCGGGCCGGCCCTCAGCCCTCAGCCCTCAGCCGGGAGCGGGAGGGGCACCGAGACAGGTTAGAGAGCGGCCCTCTCCTCGTCTTCCCGGTCGGCCGTGGTGTCACCCGGTGATAAAGCAGGGGTGCTCAGAGTGACGACAGGCTCTCACTGCCCCAGAGACCACGAAGCACTGGCCCGAAGGCCTCCGGCTCAGGCCACGCGTCCATCCACGCTGTCCCTGCCCCTGAATGCTTTCCAATCTCCCGATTCCTGACTTGACCCAGAACAGAGCCCTCCGTCTGTGCCCTGAGCACCCTGGACACCCGGTCCCCTCCCACCCTATCTGGGCGCTCTGGGGCAAGGCCGAGCAGCGGTGCCGATGCAGACGCCCCCGGGGACGGGCACGGACCACCCTTGCCGGGCAGCTCTGTCCGAAATTCTCCCGCTCACCTCCTGGTACTGCACCCGGAAGCCGAAGCAGGAGCCCGTGCCCCAGGCACCCCGGGGGCCCTCCTGCCACACCCCTGCCTGCCCGGCCTGGGAACTCACCTTGGGCCTCGTAACCAGCCAGGTCCGGCTTCTCCGCGGCGGCGGGGCTGGTCAGCCGGCCCAGCACCAGCTGCAGCTGCGCCACGTTCATGCGGGCCGTGAGCTCCCCATTGCGGTCCCCGATCTGCAGCCGAGTGGGGCCGGGTTAGTGGGCAGGGGGGCCGGGAGGCTCCGGTGGACTGTCGCTGAGCCCTGGGCCTCCAAGGGAACCAGGCCTCACGGATGGAGTCTGGGGGTTTGGCCCTGGGTAAGGGGGGCCACGTGGGCCCCAGGCAGCCCCCCACCACACCCCAGGAATGCCCGGGGCCTCAGGCAGCCAGCCCCGTGCCATGCGGGGCACTCCTGCCAGAGCGCCCTTCAAAGGCAGGTGGCCTGCCTGGGACTCCACCTTTCTCGGTCCCGGAGCCTCCCGTGCACCCCTCGGGCCCCCTCAGGCCCCCAGCTCAGAGCAGAGGACGACCCTGCTGCACAGGGGAAAGTGCACTGCCTGAGAACAAGCCCAACGGGCCATGGCCACACCTCGAGTGGAGCCCTGGGGCCACCAGCGTGCCCCCCCATGCTCAGCGGGCCGTGGGGGCCGGCCCTGCTGGGGGGCTCTCCTGACCCAAGCGTCCCTGTTCCCCACCACCTCGGCTCCTGTGGGTCTTGCCCACAGCAGGCATGGGGCTGTGGTGGGTCCGGGCGGGCACTGAGCGTGTGCGGGGGGGACGTGGCCGTGTCACTGGGACCGAGAAGGATGGGACTGAGGGAAGAAGGGGGCAGGCTAAGCACCAGGAAACCAGAGGCCAGCTGGGACGACCTGACCATAGTAGGAGGGTCCCGGGTGGACCGGCCCTTGAAGATTCTGCCTCCCTCCCTAGGAGGGTGTCCAGCTGGGGGGTCCCGGGGAAGAGCCCAGGGGAGGCCATGCCTTTGTGCCCCTGGGCTGCCTGTGGCAGATCATTTCCACCTTGGCCTGGCCCCGTTCCGTCAGGGACACAGGACCCGGGCGTGGGCCAGCCCACAGGGAACGATGACAGTCTAAGGGTGGAACACAGGCCCCCCTGCTCCCCTCCCCCCATGCCCTGACTGCAGAGATAAGCACACACCGGGCCTCTGAAGGCTCGCCCAGCGCACGACAGCCCGGAAGGGATGGAAGAGCGTCCAGCCAGGACCCAGAGTGCACAGAGGCACCTGGTCCCAGGTGGGCCGGGCGCTGGGGGTCCTCTGAGGCCAGCTACGGCAGCCGCCGGGGACAGGCGGCAGGGCAGGCTGGGCTCACCTCCTGGGAGATCTCCAGGTGTTTCTTGGCGAAAGTCAAGGCCTGTGCAGGGCTCCCCATGGACACGTAGGCATTCCCCAAACTCCAGCACGCCCGGCCCTCGCCCACTCTGTCAAGGCGGGAAACTGAGGTCACAGGTGCAGCCCGCGGGCCCGCCAGCCTGCCCACCAGCCTCCAGCTCACAGGCCCATCGGGACAGGGGCGCCCTCGGGAGGGCCTGCAGTTCCCGGAGGGGGCTCGCTCGCCCCCCTACCGGCCGCTGAGGCTCTCACCCCCGTGGCTCCCTCCACCCTTCGGGGCGGGGACAGTCCCCAGGTCATTAATCTTTTAATTAAGGTGAAAAATCACAAAACGTAAAGGTAACCACGTCAGTGCCGGCCCAGGGGCTCCGTGCACTTAAGGATCCACGGCCATCACCATCTGGTTCCAAAATGTCACCCCGTCCCCCGCACCCCGAGAGCAGGGGCCGGCCACCTCAAGCCTCCCGACAGGGCAGCCGGCCAGCAGCCTTCTCCTCCCCACACCCCGGGAGAGGCGCACGGCCCTCGGCTCGGAGGCCCCGGCCCCCGCTGCCTGCACCTGCGTGCGTGGCGGTGTGTTTAGACTTCTGTGTCTCCTCAGAGACACGAGGGTGCTCGAGGGCCACGGACCCGGAGACGGGGGCCGTCCCCCAACCAGCCCGCCCCCAAGGTCGCCACAAGCAGCCGGCCCAGCTCCCACCCGGTCTCACCGAGTCCCACTTGGTGGAAGGCGCGGCCCCGCGACGGAGGGAGGTGGAGGCCAGGCCGGCCGCCCCGCTCAGAGTCGCCCGGCAGTCAGCGGCAGGCCAGGACCGCGCTGGAAGCAGCTTGCGGCTCAGCCCACGAGGACGGTCCGGGGCCCCAGCGGCCCCGCCCCGGCCCCGCCCCCCAACGCCCCGCCCCGCGCACCTGTCGGCCAGCTCCTGGGCGATGAGCAGGTGCCGCAGGTGGTACTCGGCGGCGCGCTCGTAGTCCTGCAGCAGCGTGTACGTGTTGCCCAAGCTGTAGCAGGCCTGCGCCTCCACCGCCTGGTCCTTGAGCTGCCGAGACAGCTGCAGCGTCTTCCTGCGGAGGGCACAGAGGGTCAGCCCCAGGGGGGAGGGTTTCTAGCACCCCCCTTTTCGGGGGGCCCCCATCTGCGGGGTGGACAGCGCGCAATGGGGATGCAGTCCACCTGCTCAGCGCCCTCAGCCCCAGGGTCCCACGGGGGCCTCCAGAGAGGACCGGGCACAGCACACCCCAGCTCGGGGTCCTGACTCGGGATGTCAGGGCTCAGCATGGGACCCGCGGCGGGTACGCAGTCTCTGCGACTTGGGCCAGGAGGCGGACAGCTCGCAGAGCCGCCCAGCACAAGCCAGGGACGCCCAGTAGCCCAGGTGGTCTTTACCCTCTGAGTCCCTACGAGAGGGATTCTACCTGCGCCCCAGAGCCATCGTGGGGAGCAAAGACAGCTCTGGGGTTCTGCCAACAGCTGGTCCCGGGAGGCCCTCCGCCAAGGCCAGCTGTGTCCCTGGCACATGGTGGCTTTTGCCGGCACTTACCGAGTGAAGGGCACGGTCGTTCTTCCTGTCCCTGGCAGCCCCAGGCTGCGGGCTTTGTCAGGCTGCCCTTCTGGGGTGGCCCAGAACCCCCCACCTGGCCCCTGGGGAGGCTGGGAGGTCAGGCTCACCTCCAACCTTGGGCTGGTGCCCAGGTGGCCCCCCTCCCCTGGCTGGGCGGGCGGGGGCAGGCAGGGGTGGGGGCAGGTGGGTGGGCGGGCCTGCCTACTTGTAGTACTCGGCGGCCACGTCAAAGCGCCCCAGGAAGATGTGGGCGTTCCCCAGGTTGCTGTAGGCCCTCCTCTCGGCCGCCTTGTCTCCAAATTCCTTAGCAATGGCCAGACGCTGAGGACACAGACCAGAGACCTGGGTGGTCACAAAGCAGCCCTGGGACCCGAGGCTGACGGCAGACGCGGCCTCCCCCCCCAGGGCGGCCAGGCCAATGTCTGTGTGGGCAGAGGGGGCAGCCCGGGACCCCGCACCGAGGGGGACCCCGCAGCTCACTCACCTCCTTGTGGAAGGCCGTGGCCTCCACGAAGCTGCCCAGCAGGTAGTGGGTGTTGCCTAGGTTGCCGTAGGCCCTGCCCTGGGCCGCCCGGTCGCCCAGCTCCTTCACCAGGGACAGATTCCTCCTGGGGGTCGCATCTGTCTGAGCCGCGTCCCTCTCAGGGCACGGGAAGCAGGGGCCCCGAGACCCCCCGCCCAGGCTAGAGGGTGACGAGCGGGCGGCCTCCGCTCGGCTCCTCCCAGGAGCGTGCCCCAGAAAGAGCGCGCCCCAGCGGGCACTGTGTGAGCTCCGAGGCTGAGTCGGGGGCTCGCCCACCCCTCCCACGCACAAGCGCTCGGCCCCACGTCCTGCCCTCCTTGCAGCCAGATGTCTTCTAAATGCCACACGTGGCTTCTCCGCACCGCAGCGGATGACCGACGTGTGGGGAAACGCCGGGGGCTCGCTGGAGCCCCACCGGACCCTGAGCACAGGTGCAGGTGGGGGTGGGGCAGGAGCGCTGACCCGGCCGTCGCCACGCGGGGGTCTGCGGAGCGCTAATGGGGCCGGATGGGGGCGCCTGCCACACCCCGTGGCCAGCAGCAGGGGCTCAGGAAGCACTAGGGAAAGGAGGACACCCCCGGCCCGCCGGCTCTGCGGGCGCCCCCGCCCGCCCCACTCACTCATAGAACTCGGAGGCTCTGCGCAGCGGCTCCCGGACGTCGGGCGGCAGGTGCCCGGGGTCCTGCGCGGCGGTCCACGACAGCTGCTTGCCCTTGGCGTGGTACACGTTGCCGATGTTGTACAGCGCCCTCGCCTCCCCGACCTGGGGGTGGCAGCGAGGTTGGGGGACCCTCTGCAGACCCGGCCCCCGAGGAGCCCGCCGGCCCTGGTCCCTGCAGCCCCTGAGGCAAGGACCTGGAGGGGGCGATCGCCACGTCCAGACGCTGAGGTAGGGCCGGGGCCCCAAGAAGGGGTCAGGGGGCCTCACATGTGATGACTGCTCTCTGGGGACACCCCAAGTGACTGACTCACGGGGGAGGTGCGGCCATGCCTGGCACGGGCACCCCTCTTGTCTCTGCCCCCCAGGGGGGGGAAGGGGCTCCCAGCTGGGCCTGGCCCCCTTGAGCTGTGACTTGGGGTGAGTCACCCTGTTTCCTTGTCTGTGCTGATCTCACAGGGTCACGGAGGGAGGTCACAGAGCAGGACGCAGTCAAGTGTCCGCACCGGGCTGGGCCCACAGCTGCCCCATCCCCCGCGGCCGCACAGCCCGTCTCCCTCTGGAGCCCAGAGCGGGGAGGTTGGCGAGGGTAAGAGCTGACACGGAAGATGGGGGGCTGTGGACTCTAAGTTGGGCAGCAGGGCGGGCCATCCTCCCGTCTTCCTCCCACAGGGGACAGCGCCGGCCCCCCGGGGAGCCGCCAACCGACCTTGTCCCCCTGCTCCTGGGCGATGTCCAGGTGCCGCTGGCAGCAGACGACGGCCTCGTCAAAGCGGCCCAGGACCTTGAGTGTGTTGCCCAGGTTCCCACTGGCCTTGGCCTCCCCCATGCGGTCCCCGATGGTCCTGGAGGACAGGGAGCGGTGAGCAGCCGGGCCGAGGGCTCGGGACGCTGTGCCCAGCAGGGAGGCCGGGCAAGGGTGGGGTTGGCCTGGCAGGACCGGCCCTGAGCTGACTGCGGCAATGCTGGGCGGGGGTCCTGTGGCTGGCGGGCGAGGCCCCCTCGGGCAGCCCCCGGGAAGGGGAGCCCAGCTGGGGGTCACTTCTCTGCGGGGCCCAGCCTGCAGCTGTCAGGGGCTGGGGGGGTACCCGGATGGAGACCGGGGAGAAAGGGGGACCCGGCAGTGTGAATAACTTTCAACATGCTGGCCGGGTGTGGAGGACCCTGCCCGGGGCTCACTGGCCGGGGAAGGGCCTGTGGGCACGGCTGGAGGGAGCCCCGGGGAGCTCCGCTCCCTCTCGGGGGGACCCCGCTGCTGAGGGGGGGGCGACCGCATGTGTCAAGGAGCAGAGGGTGGGAGACAAGCAGGGGAGGGTGTTCGGGGATGAGAGCAACTCGAGCCAAGGCCCGGAGGCCGGAGGAGGGTGGAGACCCTCGGAGCACAGACGGCCGCCCCCGCCCCCCGCCCCCGACACACACACACACGCACACGCATGCACACGCGCACGCGCACGCACACACACGCGCACACGCACACACACGCACACACACACGCGCACACACACACGCACGCACACGCGCACACACACACGCACACGCGCACACACACACGCACGCACACACACGCACACGCACACGCGCACGCACGCACACACGCACACATGCACACGCGCACGCGCGCACACACACACGCACGCACACACACGCACACGCACACACACGCACACGCGCGCACACGCGCACGCGCACACGCACGCACGCACACGCACACGCACACACACGCACGCACACACGCGCACACACACGCACACATGCACACGCACACGCGTACACACGCACGCACACATGCACACGCGTACACACGCACGCACACACGCGCACACACACGCACACGCACGCACACGCGCACACACACGCGCGCGCACACACGCACGCGCACGCGCACGCGCACACACACGCACACGCGCACACACACACGCACGCACACACACGCACACGCACACGCACGCACGCACACATGCACACGCGCACGCGCACACACACACGCACACGCACGCACGCACACATGCACACGCGCACGCGCACACACGCACACATGCACACGCGCACGCGCACACACACACGCACGCACACACGCGCGCACGCGCACACACACGCACACGTACACGCACGCACACGCGCACGCACGCACACGCGCACACACACACGCACACACGCACACGCAGTCCCCGCGGCGGCGCCTGCGCTCACCGGGCCAGCAGCAGGTCGTGCCGGTGGTACTCCAGCGCCCGGGAGTACTCCTTCAGGTAGAAGTAAGCGTTACCCAGCTGGCTGTAGATGGCACTCAGCGTCTTCAGGTCCTCGGTGCCCACCTGCACCGCGGCCTCAAAGAAGGCCGAGCCCGCCTTGAAATCCCCGGCCTTGCAGAGACGCTCCCCCTCCAGGGCCAGCTCCAGGCACGAGGCCTCCATCCTAGGCGGAGGGGAGGAAAGTCACAGCCTGCTCTCACGCGGCCCTGCAGGGGACACAGCCTCCTACCCCGTCGTCACGAGGACCACGAGGGCCTCGGACAGCGTGTGCGTGCAGGGCCCAGATGCAGGTGCCGGGGCCGGTGGCGCGCCCGTCCCCTGGCTGGCATGCCTGCGGCATCTCCCGGCCCCTCACCACCAGGGCTCAGGGGCCCCGGGCAAAGGCGTGAGTCTGTGACCACAGCAAGACACTCAGGCCACGGTGGCCAAGCTCCAAGCACGGCCTCCTGAGAAGTCTCAGGCGCCCGGGTGAGGGCCGCCCCGGGTGCCACATCCCTCCTACAGGGCGGCCTTGGCAGCCTGGGACGGGTCCTGAGCCCTACCAAGGACAACCGAGGCTCGGAGAGGTTCGGCGAGCTGGCCAAGGCCACACGGGCAGGACCTGACCCCTCCCTCGTCCTAGAGCGCGCCCCCGCCCTCCAAGGTCTCCGTGGGGGACCGCGGGCTCAGGCATCATCTGTTCTCGCCTCCCATCCTTGGGGGAGGCATGGCTGCATCCGAGCCAAGGGTCAGCCAGCCCCGGGAGCTGAGGAGTGCTCCGCTGGCCCGCGGCCACGACTGCCTGGTGGACAGCGGCTCCCCCACCCCCATGGACGACGGGACGGGACCACGCCCTGGGATGCACCCGACCCCCGGAAACTGCTCCAGGTTCCCGGCCCATGAAGCCAGCCCAACCCCCAGGGCCCAGGGCCGCACGTGACAACCAGCGCCCTCGCCAGAGGCTGTGCCGGCCCCTCCTCCCCTGGCCCTTGGCAGGGGCTTTAGAGAAGCAGCCCCTTACCCTTGGGTCCTGCTTGCTCCCTGAGGTGGGGTCCGGGCCCCCCAGCTGCTGGCCTGGGCCCTGCTCACTGAGGGCCCCACGGTCCCTGGGCCTCGGACCGCTCGTGTGTGCGGGTCACTCAGTCAGGCCTGCCCTGGTTCTGGCCGTCCCAGCTGTGGGGTCCTGGGCAGGCCATATCACCACTCAGAGCCTCGGTCTCCTCCTCTGTCCTCTTCTGGCCGGTCCTGTGGGTTCCAGGCTCAAGGCCTGGCCCGTGGCCCCGCCCTGGGGCGGGACAGTGGGGCCCCAATCTGGGGGGCACCCCAGCAGGTGACCGTACACACAGCCCTGGAAAAGTGGGGTGCACGTTCTGTACGGCCGAGGGCCAACCCCGATCACCCAGGTCCGGGTCCGTGGAAAGCCTACAGGTAACCGAAAACGTCCACACCAACGACCCACGTGGCCCAGGGCACCTGCCCCTCGGCTTTGTTAGAGTGGCGTGGTCATCGGCAGTTACGGGGGGCAGAACGCACATCTCCCCTCCACAAACAAATCTGTCTACGGTAATGCTTCTCAACCGCTTAACCAAACACCCCTTTGATACGAGCCGCGGTGCCCTGCCCACTTCACCCCTGCATTGTCGAGAAAACAGGCGTTTTCAACATTTCCAACAGCACCGCTTACCAAAGAGGCAGGGGTGCAGCCGGGGAGCCCCGAGACACTGAGCCCAGCGCCCCATGCCCCACGGGCTCGGAGCTCTCTGCTGGGGAAGCCCCTCACCTTCAAAGCACCCTTGCCCAGCCTCCACCCCCCAGCGTCGGGGCCGCTCCTCCAGGGAGGGGTGGGCCCCGGGACCCGGCACCACCCTGCCCACGCCAGATTCGAGCCAAGCCCAGGGGGCCCCTCTGAGAGCCGGGGGCCAGAGCCTTGGCCTCGTGCCCACCCCCTTCTGGGAAGGGCCCTCCGGATGCCACGCTGCAGGGGGGCCCCCAGCGGCCCACCGCCCGGGCCACTGCCATGCACGGGGCTCCTTAATCGAGGTGCCAGTCCCGCCCAGCTGGGCAGCCGGCTGTGTGACGCCGCGGGCCGACCTCCCCTCCCCTCCTGGGGTCTGCGGCACTGCCGTGTCCAGAGCCAAGCTGGCCCTTCTGGCTCGGACCGGGTCGACGGCGGGGAGTGGCCGCCGCCAACCCCGCGGGCCTGCCTGGACACCACGGCGAAGGAGGATTCTGGTGCGGGAAGGGCCTGGGGCCCAAAAGAGCAGGAGGCGGGGGTCCACAGAGGGGTCCCAGACTGGCCGGGCTAACCCCAGCCCCAGGATCGTGAGGGTGCCCCCTGGACGGGCCGCAGGCAGGGAGTCCGGGCTGGCAGCCCCACTCCCACTACTGAGCCCGAGAGCCCCCCACGGCACCCTGACCTCCAGCCCCCCAGTCACCGGCCAGCACCTCTTCCTCTGCAGGTTCCGCATCTTCTGCACGTAGAGCCACAGCTCCAGGCCCACGGGCAGCAGCAGGGGGCGGGGCCGCGGGGCGCCATACACCACCCTGCACACCGCCTTCTCTGCCAGGCTCAGGGCCACAGGCTGGCCCTCAGCGGAGGCGGCCGGCATGGCGGGGCCCCAGGCCTCCCTCCCGGCCCGCCAGCAACCGGCCTGCCTCGGCTGCCGGTCCCGGGGACGCCCTGGCCTCGTGGTCCCCTGCCTCCGTCCACCCCAGAGCGGTGGGCCGAAGGCTCTGGCGTCCTAGGCCCCAGGAGACCCCGGGGCCTCGGGCGGGCTGTCCAGGGCCTCCCGGGGACTGAGGGGGATCAAGGGATCAGGGCTGCTCAGAGCCGGGGATCAGCATCGTCAGCAGGGAGGGCAGGGCCGGGCGGGGGAGACGCTCTCTCTTGCGCCACTTGCCCAGCTCAGCGACGGGCGTCGGGGTGGCAGAGGGCTCCAAAGCCGTGCAGCTCTGGACCCCGGGAAGAGGAAGGGGCACAGCTCTGGGGTTCCCTCTGACCTCGAAACTACCTGCAGTCAGAGCGCACGGAGGACCCCAAGAACAAGAGGG
>JAPYYM010003471.1:0-11122 GCA_028534135.1 Potos flavus
GGAGGGTCTCTGGGGGGTCACTGGGGGTGGGGGCTTCTGGGGGAGCTGGTCCTCTGGGGGCGGGGCCTCCTGCGGGGGAGGGTCTCTGGGGGGGTCACTGATGGTGGGGGCTTCTGGGAGAGAGGGTCCTCTGGGCGGTAGGGTCTCCTAGGAGTGGAACCTCCTGGAAGGGTGGTTCTTCAGGAGTGAGGATCTTGGGGTGGTGCGGGTCTTCTGGGGTCACATTGTCTTCGATGTGAGAGTCTCCTGGGGGTGATGGAGCTGAGACACTTCACCACCTGCCTTGGGCTTGTCTGTCCTCCGTAAAACAGCTAGGGCTGCTGGGGTCCCGGGCACCCGGGATGGGGGGCCGCTCCGGGACCGAGGGCCTCGGGGGAAGCCTGGGAAGGGGCTCTGGCCGGGCTGCCCCCTCACAGCTGTCGCAGCTTGTCTCCTCGCCCCTCAGCCCGGCTGCATTTCGCGGCCGCCAACCACCCCGCGCGCAGAGTGGCTTTAGAGACCCCAGAGCAAAGCCTCACCCGGGCTGGAGCCTCGCGGGACCTGTGGGGGGGGGGCGCGGGCTCGGGGCCTCGGGGCGGCTCTGCCCTCCCCTGTCCAGTCTCTTCCCCGCCCAGCGTCACTGCCCCCACCCCGATTTTACTTGCTCCCGCTGCATTTTCCTTGTAGCCCTTCATGCAGTCACGTAGCTGAAACCACATTTCCCGTTTCCTGGAGCTGGGTCTCGTCTGCTGTGCCCCCACCCCACGACCCCAGACCCCACGCACAGTGGGCACGCAGGAAGAAAAGAACGAGGGTTTGCTTCAGGTTGACCTCAGGGTGTGGCTTGTGCCTCAGTTTCCCTGGCTTGGGCATAAAGGAAGGGGGGGCCAGGCGATGAAGGGTCAAGCCCCACTAGCTCTGCGCCGGGGTCTCCTCAGCGTCTTAATTGCCAGAGGCAGAAGCCCAGGCACGAGAGGAGGGACTGGGAGCAGAGGGGGGAAACCAAGGCCTCGGGGAGGCGAGGGTCCACATGTGTGAACTCCGAGTCCTGTTCTCCTTGGTCCCATCCCCCCCGGGCTTGTGCCGGGAAGGGCGGCGCAGGAAGGTGGACTCCTAGGTGAGGCCCTCCCCAGGCCGGAGGTGCGGGCCTTTCTCGGGAAGCTGGGCTCTTAACCCGGGCAGGGGGCAGTGGGCCTGGTGAATGGGCCTCTTCCCAGCCCCTGACCCTGCTTCCTGCCTCCCTCCCAGCCCCGGCCCCTCGGAGGGCGGGACCTAGCCCTCTGGGCCCGGCCTGGCCATCCATCACCGGTCCTCCGCGCCGCTCACTGCAGGCTCCAAACACGCTACCCATGGGTGACCTTCACGCGCTAAGACACACAGGGCTCTAAGAGGGCACGAAGGACGACCGGTGATGCGGGCGCCCGGAGGAAGGGGCGGCTGAGCCGGTCAGACCCAGAGGGTTCTGGGCAGAGGTAAAGGAAGAGCCGGAACCTGGGGCGGGGAGGGGGGGGGGGCAGAGCCACAGAGGGAGGGAGGATGCCGCAGAGGGAGCGGGCAGGGGCAGGGGCAGGGGGAGAGGGGCCCACGACCAGCACTAGCAGGAACGGAACCACGTGTCCCCCCTGCAGCTGGGACATCTGGTCTTGTCCTTGGGAGACTGAGCCCACGGAGCCGGCCGCCTCCGCAGGGACCAAGGTCAGCCCTCTACCTCCCCCTGCCCCCCGCAACCTGGGCTTCCTGCAGAGCTTGCCCGCAGATCCCCTCCCCTTCCCGGCATTGTCACCACCCAGGAGGAAGTCCTCAGTGGCCCAAGGCAGGAAGCCTCCTTCCCATGGAGGGTCCCAGCCCCCCCAAGACCTGTCATCCCGGCCTCAACCTTCCCATGACAGCAGCAGTGCTCTGAAGGGGACCTGGCCTCCTCAGAGGGTACCCAGGAGGGGCCAGTTGTCCCAGCCCCCTGGATATGCCCATCCCCTCCGGGGGCACCCTTCTCACCTGGGCTGGGCCAGCTGCACTCATTGGTACCACTGGTCAGTCGGGGGCTCCCAGCCCTTTCCTTGGGGAGGGCGGGGTGTTTCATGCTGGAGGGCCCCCTACCCAGGACGTGCCCACCCCCCAGCGTGGTCACTCCCTGCTTCTGCGGGCCTCAGGGATGGGGGAGGGAGGACGGAAACGGAAGCTGTGAATGATCCTTTGTTTGTTTATTTATTTATTAATTTTCGTGAATGATCCTTTAATAGATACCCATAAAAAGCTCTAGAAGGCTGGAGAAATTGGCCTGCGGTTTCCTGGCTGAGCTAGACCAAGGAGGCCTGGCGGGAGGGCTGACACAGGATGGGGTCCAGAGCCGCAAGGAAGGAAGGAAGGAACACTGGATGCCCAGGAAGACAACTTCTCTCCAGGGCTCCGTCGGTGGAGCAGCTGCCTTCGGCTCAGGTCGTGATCCCGGGGTCCTGGGATCTAGCGCCGCATCAGGCTCCCTGCTTAGCGGGGAGTCTGCCCCCCCACCCTCGTGCTCCGAGGTGCTCGCTCTCTCCCAAATAAATAACGTCTTTAAAAAAAAAAAAGGACGACTTTTTTTTCTCTGGGAAGCTGAACCCCACGCTGGTGGTGGCCTGGGCTGTCAGAGCCTGGGGTCTGCACACGGCCTGACCCCTGGAGGCCTGTCTGGCGGCCTGAGATTTAAGTTGTCGTGAGCATCAAGGGGGTGGAGGCCTCGGGCTGTGACATCTGGGGTCAGACCGACTGGACAGAGGCCCCGGGGGTGGGCTGGCATCAGGGTGGCCCTCTGAGGCCCCAGAGCTGGGCCCAGCTTCCCTGGGGACTGTGGCTCGTGCCCCACCGGGGGTGGAGGGCTCAGGCTGGGGGAGCCCTGAAGGAGCTAAAAGGCAAGGGTGGGGCCTTGAGGGTCCCCAAGGAGCAGGAGGGCGCGTCGTGGTGAGAGCCGATTTCGGGGTGCTGGCCCTAGCCCCGAGGCTGGGGCTCCCAGAAGTGTAACCCTGGCCTCAGGTCCTCTGGCCGACTCAGGCTATGCTGTCCTCCAGCAGCGACTCCTTGCTGATGGCCCCCCCCCGAAGGGCCGGGGCACAGCTTGGGGACCCACCACCAAGCTTCTTGTGGGCTCTGGGCTGCAGGGCAGGGGACTGTGCCGGGGGGGTCTAAAGGGTGGGCAGGGGCTGGAGGAGAGCAGGGCAGGTGCCCAAGAGGAAGAGTGGCCCAGGAGGACGGTCCGGTGAGAAGAGAGTGAGCATGAGAGGCCAGCGTGGGGTCCCTGTCCCTGGAGGCAGGCAGGGGTCTGGCGGGACACAGGTGGGGCGAGGGTGGGACCTCATCCGAAGGGTTTGCCATGCGGGTCCTGACAGCGTTGTCTGGAGCCCTGGGCCACCATTTTGCTCAGCTCCTTGGGGAAAAAGTAGAAGACGAAGCTGTGGGGGGGCCGGGGGGCTAACACAGGCCGAGCGGGCCCTTGATCGTGTTCCGTCCATGCCCGGGGACGGGACTGCGGGCGGGTCACCCCCCCAGGCTCCTTTAGGGCAGAGGGCAGAACACGCCCAGACTGATCCTAGGAGGTGCGTGCAGACCAGGGTGGAGTTCGGGAGTCAGGTCATCATCTATGGGTCTCACCAGAGACTGACATGTTCGTCCATCATCCACCCATCTGTCCATCCACTTGTCATCACCCCTTGTCTGTCCGTCCATCATCCACCTATCCGTCTGTCCATCATCCACCCCCCCCTCCTTCTGTCCGTCCGTCATCCACCCTCGGTCCAGCCGTCTGCCCGTCACCCACCTCCCCTGTCCGTCCGTCCGTCCGACACCCACCCCGTCCGTCCATCCGTCCGTCCATCATCCACCTGTCTGTCTGTCCATGTTTCACTTATTGGCTGTCCGCCCACCTACCCACCCATTCATCCGCCCATCATCTGGGCATCTCCGTGTCCACATGTGCACCATCATCGCCCTCCCACCCATGCGGCCCCTCCTCCGTCCTCCCCGCCCGCGCACCCTCCCCATTCCGCCGCCCCCGCTGACCGCACCCCCGCAGCCGTCAGGGAGGGGGGCCAGCGGCCCCCGAGGACGGAGTCGGTGCCATGCGCCCATGAAGGTGAAGAATCTTCGGCTTTTCTATGAGGAGACAGGCCATCTTCCCAGGCAGATGTGCGCTGAAAAATTCAAGTAGTTCAGAAGGGTTTGCCCGCGGGTCACCAGGTCCAGGGCCGGGTGAGCTCTGCAGGGTCCAGGCCCAGGCCAGAGCAGCCCGGCGCCCAACCCCGGCTGGAGGGGTGGCGGCCCCGGGTCACAGCACTAACGGAGGCCTGGGCGGAGCTGCCGGCCGTGCGTGCCTACCAACCACCAGAAATGCAATATTTTAAACAATTATTTATTTTTTTGACACAGAGAGAGAGAGGGAGAGAGCGCGCGCACAAGCAGGGGAGCGGCAGGCAGCGGGAGAGAGAGAAGCGAGCTCCCTGCCAAGTAGGGAGCCCGATGTGGGGCTCGATCCCAGGACCCCGGAATCATGACCTGTCCTGCAGGCAGCCACTTAACCGACTGAGCCCCCCAGGCGCCCCATCGAAATGCAATTTTTAATTAAGATTTCAACTTAAAAGTAGGTACTTGACTCATTTACTGGAAAACTTTTAGGTGTGTTTGAAACAACTTGGGTCTATGAATCTACTTTCATTTTTAAATTTTTATTTATATACTTTTTAAAGATTTTATTTTATTTACTTAACAGAGAGAGTTCACAAGTAGGCAGAGGCAGGTGGAGAGAGAGGGGGAAGCAGGCTCCCTGCTGAGCAGGGAGCCTGATGCGGGGCTCGATCCCAGGACCCTGAGACCATGACCTGAGCCGAAGGCAGAGGCTTTAACCCACTGAGCCCCCCAGGCGCCCCTTTTATTTATTTTTAAAGATCTTTATTTGAGCACAAGAGTGCAGGTGCAGGCGGAGGAGCTGAGGGAAAAAGGAGGGGGAGAGAATCTCAAGCAGACTCCCTGCCAAGTGCAGAGCCTGATGTGGGGCCTGGTCCCAGGACCCCAAGATCCTGGCCTGAGCTGAAGCCAAAAGTCGGATGCTTAACCGACTGAGCCACCCTGGCGCCCTTTGAATCTACTTTTTCAACTGCAATTTTATTAAATCTTAAATACAGATGAAATATTGCCAGGGGAAATTAAGTGTAAAATACAGAGCAGATCTGAAGATTTAGTAGGAAGAATGTCACACATCACAATATTAAATATTGATTACATATTGAAACAACTGCATTTTGGATACACTATGTATTAAATATGTTTTATTTTACATTTTACAAAATTCATTTTATTTATGCCACTTTTTAAAGATTTTTTTATTTTTTTTAAAGATTTTATTTATTCATTTGACAGAGAGAGCAGGGGGAGCAGCCGGCAGAGGGGGAAGCAGGGTCCCGGCTGAGCACAGAGCCCATGAGGACTCCATCCCAGGACCCCAGGATCATGACCTGAGCCGAAGGCAGAGGCTTTAACTCACTGAGCCACCAGGTGTCCTGATATTTCTTATTTTTTAAGTCATCTCTCCACCCAGTGTGGGGCCGGAAGTCACAACCCCAGGAACCGCAGTCACACTCTCCACCCACTGCGTCAGCCGGGAACCCCTGTTTATGCCGGTCTTTTTCCCGGTTTTTTAACATAGTTGGAGAATCTCAGTGACCTGTGTGCTCTCGTGAGCAGGGGGCTTTGAACTCAGGCTGGGTTTGGGCTCTGTCCTGAGCACAGAATGGAAATGTCCTTTCCTGAGGCGGGTAGCTCCCCTCTCCTCCACCTAACTCCAGCCTGAGATGTGGGGACCCCTGGTGTTTTAAGGGGTTAGGACAGGTTCTCACCCAGGCGCGCCTGCCCTGAGGGGACACTGGGTGATGCCTGGGACACATGTGGTTGTCAGAGCTGGGGTGCTCCCGGCCTGGAGCGCATGGGTCCCCTGCGGCTCAGCCCCCCTCCCCCCACCGCCCAAGGAACAGTCGAACCCCAATGCTGGCGGCGCTGGGAACTTCAGAGGTTGGGAAACGCTGGGTGGGTCAGGCCGGTGGAGGCATAGGGGCTAGGCCGGGGGTCCCGTCGGCCGGACCGTGGAAGGAGGAGGCGCTGAGGCTGGGGTCACAGTCAGCGCCCGGCCTCGACCCCTCGGGGAAGCTCTCTGCCCAAGGAGCTTCTTTCGGGAGCGGGGTCTGCACCTGCTGTGTGAGTGAGGTCCCGGAGCTCGGGCACGCTGGCGTCTGGGTGATGAGGTGGGGCCGAGAGCAGGGCGTGGTTAAGCTGGAGCTGGGGGTGCTTCCGCAGGGAGGGTGGGGAGCTGAGGTGCAGGGCTGTGCCCGGGCGTCTGGGGCGGGGGCCTGGGCGGACCACGCTGGGTTCCGGGGTCCTGGGGAGGGAATGGCGTTAGGGTGCAGCGTCCAAGGCTGAGACTGGGAGTCCCAGCCGGTCCAGATGGGCTGTGGGTGCCCAGTACGGTCGGAGTTGGGGGTGGGGTCCCGGATGCGGCTGGTGCCGGCGCCGCGGTCCTCGGTGACCATCTTCCTAGCCAGCAGGACGCGGCGCTTCAGCCGCTGCTGCTCCTCGCCGGTCGCGGGGCCCCGGCCCTGCAGCGCGTTCGCAGCCTGCAGCCCCGCGCAGACTGGGGCCCCAGACCCGGGTCCCGCGGGGCTCCGCAGACGCTCGCGCGGCGGCCACCAGCCCCAGCGCCCCCCGCGCTCGCCCCGCGCCGCCGCACTACAACTCCCGGCATGCCGCGGGCCCCGGGCGGTGTTTCCCACAAGGCCGCGCGCGGCGCGGCGCCGCCGGGTCCCGAGTCGCCGCCGCCCCGCCGCCCCGCAGCCGTGGAGGCCCGCGTCCTTGCGGTTCCCGGCCCGGCAGCTCGCGAGGGGCCGGGAGGGGCTACGCGCCCCGGGCACCTCCGGTCCGCGCGACTCTTAGAGCGAATGACCGGGACGCCGTGCCGGCGCCCGACCCCCGGGGTGGGTCCTGTCCGGGCGGGGAGGCCCTGGGACCGGCTTCGGGGAGGCGGCGGAGAGCGGGCACGGCCCCGCGTGCCGGAGCCCGGACGGCAGCAGGCGCGCGGGAAATCCGCGCGGATGACCGGAGTCAGGGGCCGCAGGGCTTCTGCTCCCTTCCCCGCGACCGCGGGAGCTGCGAGGGGGCCGGGGGCGGATGGCCCCGGATCGGGGCGCTGGGGAGCTGCAGGGGTGTATCTAAAGGGTGGGGGGTGTTTCTGGGGTCTGGCGAAATGGTGCCGGGACCAGGGTCAGGCCGCGGGGTGGCTCGTCGCGGGGGCCTGGTGTCAAAGTCTGGGAGCGGTGGCTCGGGATGCGGGTCGCTCGATTCAGCAAGTACTTATTGAGTGCCTACTGGATGCCAGGGTGACAGCGGAGAGCACGGTGGGCAGACCCCCGGCCCTAGCAGCTTCCGTCCTGATGCAGGCGGGAGGGACCAGAGGCCGCGAGCGCTAAGCGTACCGAACAGACAGGCCCCCGCGTGCTGCGAAAGGCCGAGCCCCGGCCTGCGCGGCGCGAAGAGCCTCAGTGCAGACATGCTGATCCCTGCGGTGTAGTTCTCCGCACCCTGGCTGATTTCAGGCTACCAGCCCGACCTCAGTCAGCTCGCGGGACTCCCGCCCGGGGAACAGCGGGCTCTCAGAGCTCCGCTGTGCTGTCTGCCGGTGAGAAATGCGGTGGGGGGAACAAAGGGAGGCGGAAGAGGGTCTGGCAGGGTGGAGGTGGGGCTCGTCGTAGAAGTGAGCGGGGCGCTCAGAGCCAGATGTGTTCAGCTGGAGAGGCCTGAGCAAAGACTTGAAGGAACGGAAGAGAATTAGCAAGCATCTGTGTGGGAAAGGGCGTATGGGGGAGAAGGTACAGCGAGTGCAAAGGCCCTGAGCCCGGAGCCACCGGGTGTGTTCTAGGAGAGCAAAGCGGTCAGAGGGGCCGCTGCAGAAGGATGGATGAGGCCGGAGAGGAGAGGAACGACCTGGCTGGGTGGGACTCTAGGCTCCAGGAAAGCCGGCCGAGACATCTGTCCAGCCCTCCCGTCCTCTGAATACAAGCCTTCCTTCCCCTGAACCTCGGTGCTTGCATCGGCAGCATGGGGACCGGGCATCCTACCCCTGCTCTGTCCCACGTGGAAAGCTGCCACTTCCCCGGATGGAGATGGGGGAGGGGGGACTGGCAGGTTCACCGCCTTCTTGTCCTGGGGAGAACAAGTGTTCTTTGTTAGAGTCCCCGCGGAACAAAGGGGCAGGCAGCCACAGAGGCGCGTGAGTCTGAGTCAGGGGGCTGGCCGCGGGACAAAGGACAATTGCAGACGCCCCGAGGGAGTGGATGGGAAGTGGCAGGTTGTGGCAGAATGGGAGGTCAGAGCTGACACTGGATGGGCGTGGCTCTGGGCACCTGTGTGCTGTCGCCCGTTTGCCAGGGACAGACTCGATAAACCCAGCCTTCTGGGGGCATAGCCTCCCTTTCAGCCTCCAGATGGTTTTAGAAAGTCGTGGGAACCCGGGCCGACGGCAGCAGTAGCGTGGACGGAGGTCCCCTTCACCCGCATGTCAGTAGGAGTCCGTCGTGCACTCGCTCTGGGCTCCAGGACACGACAGGCACAGCTCCGGCCTCTCCCCGTGCGTGTTCCTGTCCACGTGTCTGCACGTGCGTGTGCAGGGCTGTGGCAGGGGCGGGCAACAAACAGCTAAAGGGATCCACAGGCCCCTCGGCTGCGTTCAGCCTCAGACCTGTTCTTGAGGAGATTCAGGTCAAAGCCTGACTCCTTTTGTCTTACATCTGACCTCAGCTGACCTCGCCCCTCCTCTGCCCAGAGCCCTTCAGGGTGCCCACCCTGTTCAGGGTGAAAGCCCAAGTCCACCACCTGCCCCCTCACCCTACCCTCATCCCTTCCCTACCCTTTCCTCCTCTTTCTCCCCCCTCTCTCTGCTCCAACCACGAGGGCCTCTTCACTGTTCAACACATAAGCCCAGTGCTTCCCCAGGACCTTTGCACAGGCTGTGCCCGCTGACTGGAATGCTGGGAACAGCATTATTTGCAGTAGCCTCAAAGGGAAACTCCCTAGAAGCTCATCAAATAGTGTGCGGTCTTCATGCGTGGACTCTTGCACTCAGCAATGAAAATGAATGGTCTGCAACCATACCCAGCCAGAGGACGGATCGTACACACTAGGTCTAGGGAAAGGGGCCTCATAAGAATACAGTAGACCGTTTACATAAAACAAAAAAAGGGGGGGCAACACAGTCCCGCTTTTGAGGTCAGGACAGTGGTTACAAGGTAGAGGGGAGAAGATGACTAGAAGGGGGCATGATGGGGCTTCTGGGGGCCGCAAGCGCCCTCTCCCAGGATCTCAGTGCTGGCTACGCGCGTGTGCTTGATCCGGGAGGAGGAGTGCTGTGCAGCCCTCCGCACCGGGCTACCCTCCCGATGGAGGAGGGTCCTCGCAGTGTGGGGAGCACCCTTCCCACCCAGTCTTGGCAACTGCTCAAGTTTCGCGGATATTGTCCAGTGTCCCCTGAGGGGCCGAACCGCCTTAGGCTGAGAGCCACCGGACTAGGGGAGCCCTAACCCTAAAGCACTCTCAGTCTCTGCTGACAACAGTGGCCACATTCGGACCGTGGCTGCTCCAAAGTGAGACGTGCTGTGAGTGCAAGACACACACTGGGATTTGAAGCCTCGGCATCAAGAAAAGAATGTAAAATGTCAACCACAGTGTTTGTGTACGGAAATGATACCATTTTGGTTCTGTTGAGCTAAATAAAATGTATTATTAAAATTAATTTACCTTGTTTCTCTTTTGCGACATGGCACCTGGAGAATTCAAGATTGCACATGTGGTTTGCATTCTGTGTCTCGTGGGTGGCGTCCATCGCCCCCGCACAGAGGCTGGTACACAGTAGGTGCCCAATACGTGCAGTTCCTGCCCTCGTAGCCGGCCGGGCCAGGCTAGAAGTTCGGGTTTGCTCGTGGCACAGGGAGAGCCCGGGGAATGTCTTGTAAGCGGGACAATGGTACGGGGGTGACTTCAGATTTGAAGAGATCGTCTGGTTCTTGTGCAGAAAATGGGCTGCAGGGGAGGAAGGGAGATGCGTGCATCTGGGGGCAGTGGTTCAGGGAGAGACGGAGGGAGCGGAGAGAGGGGAGAGCCAGGGCCCGCGGTAGGGACACCTGCTCGCTGTTACGTTGCACGTGGTGCCGGCCCCATCCTGCGTACTGCTGAGGCCTCTTCCTCGGCTGGCTTGGAAAATCTAAGCAGCCATGTTAGGAGGCCACCTGGCCAGACCCCAGTGGGGAGGGGGCTCCCGTCCTACAACCACAAGGACGTAAATAGTGCGACGCCCCGAGGGAGCCGGGAAGCAGACTCTCCCCGCTGGAGCCCCCCGAGTCGGCCCCCAGCCTTGGCCAACACCGGCACCGCGGCCCGAGCAGAGGACCTAGCTCTGCCGCCCTCCGAATCTGTCACATAACAAACGTGGGTGTTTGTAAGCCACCGTGTTTGGGGGGGCTTTGTTCTGTGGCGGAGAGAACCCACAACCTGGACCGGCAGAGCTGGCGGCCCCCCGAGAGTCCACATGCCACCGCTCCAAAACGGAACTCTGGATCCTCTCCCAGCGCCTGCATTCCGCCCTCCGGGCACGGGCAGCCCCATCCCGTCCTGCTCTCGGGCCCAAATCCTGGAGGCACCACACCAGATGTGCCCACAAAACCTGTTGGTTTTCGTTTTCAAATAGATCCAGGACCCACCGGTTTGTTACCTCGTTCTTCACCACCAACTGGTGGAGCCCACAATTCTCCCCCTTCTCCCCCTATTTCCCGCCCCACCTCCCCCATCTCCCCCTAACTCCCCGATCTCCTCTCCCACCTCTCCCCCCACCTCTTCCGCCACCTCGACGGCCTCCATCTCCTCCCCCACCTCCATCCTCTTCATCTCCCCCCTCTCCCTCTCTCCCCCCACCCCTGCACCGCCTCCCCCATCTCCCCCATCTCTTCCCCACCTCCATCCCCCACCTCCACCCCCACCTCCACCTCCATCCTCTTCATCTCCCCCTCTCTCCCTCTCCCCCCCCGCACCGCCTCCCCCATCTCCCCCATCTCTTCCCCCACCTCCATCCTCCATCTCCTCC
>JAPYYM010003472.1:0-11121 GCA_028534135.1 Potos flavus
ACCTGCTGGCTCTCAGTGAGCCAATAACCCAGGCCTGGCTCACGAGAATCTTCCATCTCCCTGCCCACAGTGATCGTTTCAGAAATGCACCAGGGGCCCTCGCCTGGCCAGTGAGAGCCAGGGTGGGCTGAGATAGGAAGAAAGGGCAGCTCCCTTGGTGATGTGGTTCCCAGCTTGAGACTCGAAGCCGCTGGGGGCCACCATGAGAGGCAGGCTTGCCTGGAAATGAAGACAACACAGAAAGGAAGGCAGAGGGGCGCCCGGGTGGCTCAGTGGGTTAAAGCCTCTGCCTTCAGCTCAGCTCATGATCTCGGCGTCCTGGGATCAAGCCCCGCATTGGGCTCTCTGCTCAGCAGGGAGCCTGCTTTCCCCTCTCTCTTCTGCCTGCCTCTCTGCTTACTTGTGATCTATCTCTCTCTCTCTGTCAAATAAATAAATAAATAAAATCTTTAAAAAAAAAAAAAAAAAGGAAGGGAAGGAAGGCAGAGCGAGAGATGGAGAGAGAATCCAAACTACCATCTTGGCCCTGGGGCCACCCGTGCCTAAAGGCAAACTTAACCCGTTGCAGTTGCATGAGCCCACTTCAGCCAATTTGGATTTGGGTCTTCTGTCGTCTTGTGGCCGAGAGTCCCATCAGGTGGCTGTGCACGTGGATTTTCCCGCAGAGCCCCAGTCCGGCCTCTCCATCGGCTGGACTCCAGCCGCACGTAGGGAAAGGCAGGATAATAATACCACTCTCCTCCCAGTGTAGAATCCGGGCCGGGAGCAGCAGCAGCCCCCAGGGCCCCGTGGGAAGTGCAGATCCTTGGACCCGCCGGCAGTGACTCACAAACAGGAATGGGCTCCGGCGCTCGGTCTAGGAAGCCCTGCAGGGGCAGTGTGCTCAGGCAGGGGGAGCACTGCCGGGGAGCACGGTGGTGCCCGGAGAGCCCTGCTTGAGGTTCCGGCTGCACCTCTCCCTCCGACTCTGAGCTCAGATGTGTTACGGAAATCCCCCTGCCTCGCTTTTCCCACCTGGAAAATGGTCCCCCTCCTATCTGTAATGCTGTCGTGGGGACCGGTGAGTTACTAGAGGTAAATCGCTCCGAAGCGTGCCTGGCACCCGGTCCACGCTCGTTAAAGTGAGATGAGGGCTTCTCGGGCTTGATGGCGCAGGAGAACCACCTGGGGGGGGGGGGGCTTGTGGAAACACTGCTTGCTGGGCCTTCCCCGCCACCCAGAGTTTCTGACTCTCACTAAGAGGAGCCTGGGAATTTGCGCTGCGAACGAGTTCTCAGGTCCCGCTGGTGCTGGTGGTCTGGGGGACCCTACTTTGAGAACCGCCGAGCTGGAGGTCACTGTTACTGGGCTCCAGCTCCCTTCCTGGTGGTTGTGCCGTCACCTCAGGTGCTCTGGAATCGCTCTTTCCGCTGACTCAGGCCTCTGTCTCCCTCTCCCTCCCCTCTGGCATCAGTGTTGAGAGTTGGAGCCTCTGTGTTGGTAATCGGAGCTCTGAGCCCAGCTTTCCGCCTCCACCTGTTGAGGGCACCTGATTGATGGCTCCTTCCACCCCAACTGTTCCTTTTTGGGCAGCCTTCAGAACCGTCTCCAGCTTTCTTATATAAGTGGACGCCTTTCCTCCCCGCCCCGGGGAGGGTGCCACGTCACTCCTGCCACTCCGGCCCCACCACTCTCACTCCTCCGACCCCCATCGCAGGAGTGTCTTCGCTTTGCTGACACACACACACAAAGATTTTATTTATTTATTTGACAGGGAGAGAGAGCGCAAGTAGGCAGGCAGCAGGCAGAGGGAGAGGGGGAAGCAGGTTCTCCACTGAGCAGGGAGCCCGATGCGGGGCTTGATCCCAGGACCCTGGGATCATGACCTGAGCCAAAGGCAGCCACTTAACCGACTGAGCCACCCAGGAGCCCCAGACTCAAATTTTAACAGTTAAAAAATAAAAAACAAAGACAGGGCCGATTCAGCCCCCTCCAACAAACTCCTCTGTAACATGGCCTGCTGTGAGGTCAGTGTGGCTGGAGCTGAGAGCGAAGGGGAGGATGGCAGGAGATTAGGTCAGAGGGAGAGAGACAGAAGACAGATTGTACGAGGCTTTATGTCATGAGAAGAGCTGGGACTCCAGCCAAACAGTGGCAAAATTTTTAAATCATTTTTTAAGTTGGGAAATAGCATCAATCTTTGCGTAAATCCTTACACACACAACCTTTGCACATTTATACATATTATACATATTTTTAAAAATTACTCAGTGAGCACCCCTGTAGCTACTACCCAGGTGAGAAATGAGACATGGCCAGTCAAAATCATCGCTAACATTTGTGGATCCTGGACCAAAGTACAGAGGCTCCCTACCTGCCTCTTCCTGTTTCCGCCTACATCCCGAACCCTCGAGGGGTCGGCCATCCGTGCATTGACCCGGAGAGCTTGGTCCGTCTCCCAAATCACCTCTTGCCCACCCCTTGGAATGCAGAGGTGTGCACACCAGCAGGACCTGGCCTGAGTGTAGGGTTCCAGGTGGGCCGGGAGAGAGGTGCGCACAGGGGCTGGAAGGAGGTTCCTGGGTAGGGGATTCTAGAGAACCGAGTCCTCTGAGCATGGTCTAGAACGTCACTGTCCAAGAAGGCAGCCACTAGTCACATATGGCTACTTAAATTTAAATTAATAAAAATGAAATAAATTTAAAATTCAGTTCCTCAGGGGCGCCTGGGTGGCTCAGTGGGTTAAAGCCCCTGCCTTCGGCTCAGGTCATGATCCCGGGGTCCTGGATCGAGTCCCGAGTCAGGCTCCCTGCTCAGCGGGGAGTCGGCTTCTCCCTCTGCCTCTCCCCCTGCTTGTGCTCTCTCTCAAATAAATAAATGAAAATCTTTTTAAAATAATAATTATAACAATGCATTCTGGATAACACTGATAGATGTGATATGTATAGCAATAATACAACACAGAGGGGGAAAGGTAATAGAGCTATATAGGAACAGTGCTTACGTATCTCATTGGAATAAAGTTTGTATGAATCTAAGGCTCATCCTGATTACTTAAGATGTGTAGGGTAAGCCCTAAGCAACCACTAAGGTAATAGCTCATGTCTATTTCTGTTTCTGGAGAGCAACTAAGTGTATGATCCCCTCAATGGCAGGATTCGATCTGATTTCTAGGGATCTTGAAAGGTGAAAAAACAGAGTAGCTCAGAATTCATAAAATCATATAGACACCTCTGATCGAGCCCTTACCATGCGGCTGGTGGACGTCACCGCGATGGTTTCTGGATGAGGAAATGTCTCTCAGGATCTCTGCACCTCAGCCTCCCTGCATCTGACCGTCAGTCTCCCCCTCTTTCTCTACGTTTCCCTCTGTGTCTCAGTGACCTTCCCAGTGTTCTCCCTCCCTGGCTTCTCTCCACCTCCTTCTTTCTCTGTCTCCCACATCTCCAATCCGTGCAGCTCTCCCTGTTTTGCTGGTTGCCCTCAAGATAGTTCAGAGTTCCGACTCTCCTCGCTGTTCTCACTCTTTCTCGTCCACGCTGTAAGGAATGACCAGTTTGTGCTCCAGCTTCCTGCCCCTCCAGCTGGAGGAAGCTGGAGGAAAGGCAGAGGGAGGAGGCGCTTGAATGGTGGGCCTCTCCCATTAATTTGCAACATTTCTCTGCCTTCTGAGACAATCCCATATGATTTCATCTTTAACCTGGGAATGCGCCGGAAGTCGCTGGCACATTTTGTCATGTTGAGATATTTCTGTATTTTTGAGAGCATCCCTACCATTCTTGTGAATCATTGTCTTAAAACATTGCTGAGTTAAATCGGTTAATATTTTATTTGGAGAATTTCCTTCTGTTTTATGAGTGCCATTTGCCTAGTGTTTGGGTTTTATTTTTAATCCTATTTTTCTAGGTTTGTTGCGGGAATTGTGCCAAGCATTCAAAAGATTTTGGGAATGTCCTTTCTTTTTCTATTTACTGGACCTCTTCCCACAACCTAGGAGTTCTTTGTATGACTATATGGCAGAATTGGCTATAATTCATCTAATGTCATTCTTAAGACTGTAGGTCTCTTACTTCCTTTGTTACTTCTTTGATTATTGGTGTATTCAGATTTTCTACTTTTTCATGTGCCAATTATTGCCATTACTACTTCCACGGAGAAACCTCATTTTCATTTGATTTGTTTGTTTGCTTTTTTTTTTTTTTTTTTGGTATAGAATAGCCTCGGCCCGATTGATGCCCCAAGGATCCAGCCCTCGATCCTGATTGGACATCAAGGATAAGGGGTGGGTCTTAAGCCCTGAGTGACACTGCTGGAAACACCGCCGGAGACTTGGATAGAACGTCCTCAGGCAAAGCGGGTCGCGGTGGCTCCACACACGTCCACTCGTGTTGACCGACCAATTCGTGGACCCGGGGAGCAGCAGGTCCCTGTGCATTGGGGAAGGAGTGCTGCCCACCCGCAGGAGAGGGAATAGAGGACAGCACCATCACGGGGCACCGTCTTGCATGTTATGTGCGAATGGCGCCCCCTAGCGCTCAAATGTGGGAGGTGACCCTGGAGTTAGGCAATGAGGCGACCGCCTGGGAGGCGCCTGTGTCTTGACTATACTCATTGTCCCAAACTCTCAGGACATTGTTTGGTGCCCTTCGGGGTCACACTGCCCAGTCAGGGTCTCACCATCGGGACCCCTGGTTTATTCACCCCATTTCTTAATAACCATCTAGCCAACAAGGGTGCGGGTGCTCAGGTGGACTGGGCCCGTGTGGATGGGGTGAAAGTGTCAGCTCCTGGGCACGTTGGCTTGCAAGCTCCTCGGGAGCTTGCCGGATATTTTGAAAATTTGCAACTGGCCACCGTACAGAAAGGGCAAGGAGAGACAAAAGAAAGAGGCAGGCTACTCCAGCTTGGTGAGTGGCAGGTTTAGTAAACGAGGGAATTTACATTAGGATTGGGGAAAGGCAAGTGGAATGCACGTTACAGGGACAAGGGAGGGGCTAAGGGGCCTCTGAATTCGGGTGTCCAGCTCATGGGTCGACCAGCCGTCCCATCCTTTCTATGCCCTCCTCCAACAGGAGCTCGGCTCAGTGGCATGGACTCTAGGCAGCTCCATCGGCTGGGATTAGGGTGGGCAAACACTGGGTGAGACCTCAGCGGCAAAAAGTGTAGGTGTCCCACTTGGGTCCTCGGGCCCCACTTGGGTCCTCATGGTGAAAGCTGCTGGAGTCTTCTCCTCAAGAAGACTGGGGGGAGGGGTGCATCACGGCCAAGGGGATCCCCCTTGGCAGCAAACTGTAGGACTGGGGGTTGAGGTGATGCAGGTAGAATGCTTCCTGTGCTTTTCTACGAGGCCTCGGGTCTGGCGCTCCCCTGGGTTGCTGCAGCTTCTGGTACTGCAGAACTCTTCTCCGAGCTCTTTTCACCAGTAAGTAGCTTGTTAGATCATTGTTTTTGTGGCGATACAAGTGCTTGGACCTCCCAGCCCACCATCTTGCTGATGTCACTCTAACTTTTTTAAGAGAGAAGATGGTCCCAAGGAAAACTAGCTGGTTTCTGCTGCCATTCTGCAGGCACCGATGACTGTCCTTGGTACTGAAATTTGGTCGAGGAGGGTACTATGGCAGAACTTACAGGCAATGATGAAAGGCGGAGAGATTTTTTTTTTTAAGATTTTATTTATCTTCTTTTTTTAAAGATTTTATTTATTTGAAAGAAAAAGGGCATGAGCAGGGGGAGAGGGAGAAGCAGGCTCCCCACTGAGCAGGAGCCTGATCCAGGGCTCCATCCCAGGACCACAGGATCATGACCTGAGCTGAAGGCAGCTGCTTAACCTACTTGAGCCACCCCGGCGCCCCAAATAGAGAGATTTATTTCTTCTTACAGAACTAAATGAATTGCTGGACTCTGATCCATTTAGACTCAAGTTGACCCATTAAAGGCGTTTGGAAATGTCTCTCAGTTGGTCAAGATTTGGATCGCGGACTATCTGTCCTGGCACATACCAGTTGTTTGATGAATAGCTAAATGGATCTGTCAGCCGTACCACTTCAACGGGGGCCCTTGGGGGAGAGGTACTGATCTAGACTGCTGGGACTATCATTCCCAGGTAAGGCGTAGAGCTGCGTAAACTGATCGATGTCGTAGGGACTAGAGGCCCAGGGAGGATCAGAGTCCCCCAGACATATCTTTTGGAGATCAGCGGGCTGAGAATCCCAAGCTGAATTCCATCTGGAGGGACCGGGTTGGTCATTCTCGGAAGACTGAGGCAGTTCATGGTTAGAGGTGTCCGAAATGCTGGGTCTCTTACTATGAAGGTTTGCGTAAGTTGCAGGTGAGGAGGGCTCCTCCCTCTTCTCCTCCTCCTCTCCTGGAATGGTCGAGTTTGATGACTGTCCCGATGAATTTGATCCATTTGATTGTTGCTCTTTCTTCCTTTTGACGCGCTGGTTCTTGAACCAAGTCTGGGGAGAGAGGAGGCAAGAAGGTTAATAAAGGGGGATGGGTCCAAAGGGGAATCCTCACAGTCCTCGGGAATCGGGCTCTTTCGGCATGAGAAGGCTAGTCTCTCATCTCTTCAGTTATCTGAACAAGAGAGGTTCCTTCTGTCCTCCCCTGTCCTGAGTTCCAGACGGCAAAGGGAGTGTAAGATCCTGCTTGCAATGGGTGGGATAGGACAGAACAAATGCCAGATCAGGAGGGGATAAGGCAGGGTGCTTCTGTCTTGTGCATAGTCTGCATTTTCCGAGAGAATTCTGAAGATTGAGAATATGGAGTAGGAGTCTAGCTTGGGGTGCCTTCAGGATTCATCCAGGGGTCCTCCTGCCTCAAATGCTCTGGGGGAACTTAGTTGCAAGGCATCTAAATGATTGTGAACGTCCCGATTAAGAAGAACCTAGAAATGAACAGGAACAGAGCCCGAGGGGATTATCTGAGATCCATCCCCACAAGGTCCCCTGTAGCACTGTGGTTCTGGAGTCTGAAAGGTCTGGTTTCAAATCCTAGCTCTTGTGTCTATGACCCTTGCAGGAGTCTCTGTGAACCTTAGTGTTCCTCAATAAGATGGGCAGTCATCTGTGACAGATGTGACAGAACATCTGTCCTGACACATAGCAGTCGTTCAGCAGATGGGAATTACATGATGTGTGAGTTACAAGCGCGTGTGATGCTCCGGGTTGGGTATGCTAGCGAGAGACACCCGCAGGGACGTACCTTTATTACGGACTCATCGAGATGAGTAATTGAGATGAGCTCCTCCGTGGTCGCCCAGTCTGGGTACATGGTCTCTTCAAACACGCGCTTCAGGGACTGGAGCTGCTCCACGCTGAAGTGCGTGCGGCCCCGGCGAGTGTACCTTGAATTTTCTGCAAAAGGAATGGAAAAGGGCTTTCGTTAAAAAAACAAACAAACAAACAAACAAAAACACACTCCAAGATAAACTCCTGACCTGGGAGCTGAGAGCTGGGTCCGAAAAGTTGACTCATGGAACGCACGCTTCACCGTCTTGCTGGGGTGGCCCTGCGTCCCTAAAATTCGGTTTCCCCTACTAGAATATGGTTTAAGCCTGCTTGAAGGGCAAGTAACTGACCACTTAGTTCTAGAGGAATACACTAGAAACTCATAGCCTAGAAAAGTGAACCAGACTAGTGGGAGAGAAGATCGCTGTCCTTGTTGGGATAACACAGTGACATGATACCGACGTGGGATTCATTGGAGTTCATACGATTCAGAGAGTGTTTGAGTGTCCGAGACCTTGTAATCAGCCACAGGCTCAGGGACACTGCTCTCCACACTGGGCAGTGTGTGAGATCCTGAAGCCATTGATTTGGCCATTTATTAACAAGGCCAGCTAGGGGAGTAGGCATGAAGCTTAGTGACCTGAGAAAGAATGTTGATTACTCCACTTATTAGCTTTGTCGCTCTGGGAGAACCGTGCCACTTATATTCTTTGCCTCTTTACTCTATCAGTGAAACGGTCCCATATAATTCAGTCGCTTTGGGGGAAGCTACGGAGTATCCAGAAAGCAAGTCTGTTAATTACAGGCTTGGTGCATAATAGGTACAAAGTGGGAGTTTTTTTTTTTTACTGTTGTTTAAAATGTAAACGTAAAACCCACATCATCTAGCAATATTTGATCCATTTTCCATGGAAGATTCTATTTATGTAGGAGGCGTACAAAAAAAAGTCACAGCTAACCACCCCGCCATGAAGACAAGAGGTCAGTCAGATTTCTCGCAGCTTTTCAGCATCTATTTGAACACAAAGGAGAGGAGATTATAAGACCTTGGAGGAAGTCTTCAAACATGAGGAAGACAGAGACAGAGATAGAGACAGAGACAAGACGATGCAGGAGGAAGAGGAGGAGCCACAAATTAACGAACAGAAACGTTTTTCTTAAGAAAAGGAATAGAAGTCAGGGCGCCTGGGTGGCTCAGTCGGTTAAGTGTCTGCCTTTGGCTCAGGTCATGATCCCGTCAGGGTCCTGGGATCCAGCCCCGCATCCGGCTCCCTGCTCAGCGGAGACCCTGCTTTTCCCTCTCCCTCTGCTGCTCCCCCTGCTTGTGCTCTCTCTCTGTCAAATAAATAAAATCTTTTTTAAAATAATAAGATAAAATAAAAAAGGGGCGCCTAGGTGGCTCAGTGGGTTAAAGCCTCTGCCTTCGGCTCAGGTTATGATCTCAGGGTCCTGGGATCGGGCCCCGCATCGGGCTCTCTGCTCAACGGGGAGCCTGCTTCCCCCTCTCTCTCTGCCTGACTCTCTGCCTACTTGTGATCTCTCTCTCTCTCTGTCAAATAAATAAATAAATAAAATCTTTAAAAAAAAAAAGATAAAATAAAAAATAACGTCTTAAAGGGGTGCCTGGGCGGCCCAGTCATTTGAGCACCCAACTTTTGGTTTCGGCTCAGGTCATGATCTCAGGGTCGTGAGATCAAGCCCTGCGTCAGACTCCATGCTCAGTGTGGAGTCCGCTTGGGATTCCTTCTCCCTCTCCCTCTGCCCCTCCCCATTCACATGGGTGCTCTCTCTCTCTCTCTATCAAATAAATAAGTAAAATCTTAAGAAAGAAAGGAAGAAAGAAAGAAAGACACTTTTCAGCTAGGCTTTCAAAATAAATAATAAAAGGAAAATATAAATATCATAACATCAATATTATAATATTTGGACAATAGAAGTCTTAAGTAAATTGAAAAAATACAGGCCACAGATGAGAGAACATATTTGCAGCAAATAAGAGAAGTTATCAGGGTCTAAAATACAACAAAAATGTTCTACTGAGTCTCAAAAAAAAAAATACAAGAAAATAAGGATAAGTGGAGAATTCACACAAGAGAAAAGCAGAATGGACTTTAAAATAGAACAAGGAGGGGCACCTGGATGACTCATTCGGTTGAGCATCTGACTTTTTTTTTCTTTAAAGATTTTATTTATTTATTTGACACATAGAGAGAGAGGCAACGAGAGAGGGAATACAAGCAGGGGGAGTGGGAGAGGGAAAAAGCAGGCTTCCCGCTGAGCGGGAAGCCTGATGCGGGGTTCGATCCCAGGTCACCGGAATCACGACCTGAGCCAAAGGCAGACGCTTAACAAGGGAACCACCCAAGCGCCCCGAGCAGCTAACTCTTGATTTCTGCTCTTCTGCTCAGGTCATGATCTCAGGGTTGGTCTCAGAATTAAGCCCCGAATTAGCCTCCCACTGAGTGTGGAGCCTGCTTAGGATTCTCTCTCTCCTCCCTCTGCCCCTCCCAGTGCACTCTCGCGAGCTCTCTCTCTCTCTCAAAAAAAGAAAAATAGTGCAAGGAGTCTCAATTTCACTAGGTAATTTAAAAAAAATGGGAAATGGATCAAATATCAAGTACTATTTTATACACACTGTTAAAAACAAGACAAGGGGCCCAAAACGGAGTAGCTTGTGCTAATTCCCATATCACCATACTGAGACTTAGTTTCTGTTCTCCCAAGAATGGAATCTTAAAACCAATCAGGAATTGCTTGATCACCACTAGTTAGGGAACCGCCTGGTAGACCCCTGGCATCCCCCACAGGAAACCAACCTTGCAATAACCAATCCACGTGTTTGTCTAGTCTGACTTCCTCTTTCCCTGCTCCTTTCTACCCAGAAAAGTCTTTCCTTTAGTACAGATCCCCAGAGGTCCTTTCCGTTGGCTAGATTGGATGTTGCCTGATTCACGAATCATCGAATACAGCCCGTGAGATCTTAACCGTTTACTCCGTTGAGTTTCCTTATCAAACACACACTAAATGGCTGACCTTTGAAAGTCGGACGGTAACGAGCGTTAAAAAGAACTTGGAAAAACGAAATTTCACGGTAATTACAAAGCATTTTCCAGTGCTCCCCTGTTGGTGTAACGCAGTGGTTTCCCAAACCGGCCGCTCGCTGTTGGCAAGAGGCTACAACAAAGCCTTACCCACTTACCTCTGCTTGTCCACACCGCTCTAGCATCACAGTGCAATACATTGCCTTGGCCCCAGCTTACCTGCCATATTACGCCCTTGAAGCGAAATGACGCCTTCAGCTCTGTGTTTTCCGATCTTCTGAATTTCGTCTCTGTATCTGCTGGGCTTAGGGGCCTCCCATTTAAGCAAGATTTTAATGTAATCAGGCCCATGCCCCGTCCCTCCCTCCACGTCACACCTTCCAATAATCCACTCAGTATGTGCACATTAAGAACTTATTCTGTGCCTCCTGCTATGCTGATTCCTGGATAAAGCGGAGATCCCAGACAATCTTTGAGCTCCAGTGGTGGAGGAAAACAAACGGAAGTCAAGCAAACAGAAAATGGATAAAGTGTCCAGAACTTCCACTCGGGACAAAAGAGGAAACACACAGGGTGCTGGGAGAATGAGTAGGTTGGTAAGACGAGTGAATCCAGAAGGCGAATGATGGGCTCTGTGCACGGGCAGCTCTTGGTGAGACCCGCAGAGCAGGGGGAGAGGGGATGGGGAGCATGGGAAAGCCCCTCACCATCCCCCTCCCAGGCTGTTCCCAGACGAGGCAGCAGCAGGCAAGGGTGAAGGTCTTGGCATAGCCTAAATCATAGACATCCTTGTAAATTCTGTTAAGGAGTTTGCATTTGGGACCGTTGAAGAGTTCTGATCAAGGAGAGTTCTGAGCAAAGGAACTCAG
>JAPYYM010003473.1:0-11121 GCA_028534135.1 Potos flavus
TAAGTATGGCTACTTTGGATTTCTTTTGACATCTGTTTGCATGATAGATGGTTCTCCATCCCCTGACTTTCAATCTGCAGGTGACTTTAGGTCTAAAATGAGTCTCTTGTAGGGAGCACTTAGATGGATCTTGCTTTTCTTATCCATTCTGATACCTGTGTCTTTTGATTGGAGCATTTAGTCCATTTATATTCAGAGCGATTATTGAGAGAGATGAATTTAGTGCTATTGTGTTACCTGTAGAGTTGGTGTTTCTGGTCCTTTCTAGTCTTTGTTGCATCTGAACTTTTTTCCTCCACTCAACGAGTCCCCTTAATATTTCTTGCAGGACTGTTTTAGTGGTCGTGAACTCTGTAAGTTTTTGTTTGTCTTTTAAGCAGACTCCCCACTTAGTGGGAGCCTGACACAGGGCTCAATAATGACCCTGAGATCATGACTTGAGTGCAAATCAAGAGTCAGATGCTTAATTAACTGAGCCACCCCGGCACCCAAGTAAATAAAATCTTTTTTTAAAAAAGATTTTGAGAAAGAAAGAGAGAGAGTGAAAGTGAGAGAAAGAGAGCACAAGCAGGGGGAGTGGCAGAGGGAGAGGGAGAAGCAGACTCCTTGCCGAGCAGGGAGACAGACACAGGGCTCGATCCCAGGACCCCAGAATCATGAACTGAGCCAAAGGCAGACACTTAATCAACTGAGCCACCCAGTGCCCCCCCCCCAAAGAGATCTTTAAAAAAATGGCTGCAAATTTATTGCCACATCTTGTATAGAGAGAGAGATTCCATTTCTGGTTGCCTTGAATCTGGGATATTCCTATGAACTATCCTGATACAATGGAATGCAACAAAAGGGCTGTTGAGTGCAAAATTGGATCTTAAGAGATCTTAAGCTTGTTAGTTTTGCTACTTGAAACACTGTCTTGGAAACTGGCCATGTGAGAGTGCCGTGCTGCGCAGAGGCCATGTTAGACACATAGAGAGAGAGAGCAGTGGGGCAGGTGGATAGCCTCAAGGTACAGTCATGTGTCTGCAGCACTGATGACCTACCAAATTTGTCCAATTTTGGAGAAAATAAAAAGATAGTGGTGGAGTTATGTTTTTGAAAAATTTGTTATTTATAGCTAAGAGTATGTACAAATATATTTAAACCATCTATAATTTTAGAAAAAAATTGGTAGGCTTTTAGATATGATTGCAAAGAATTAAGATCATTTAACCAAGCACTAAAGCAAGTGTAAAATGAAATTTTTCCCATCAGATTTCTTGGCACCTTATCCAGCATTCCTTATACCATTTATTTACAGGCTCTGAAGGATTATAAACATGTGACACACAGTTATTAAGTCCAATATAAATTGCTTCATGATATAAAATATCCTATTTAAGTTATGTCCTTTGTGAGGATGAACAAGGAAAAGTCTCCTTTAGCCCTCAGCCTATGACACAATTTCTGTGCTGGTAGTTCTTCCCATCTTCTGGAGTACCCCTATTTCATTACCATAGTTTTTCGTTGTTGTTGTTTTGTTTTGTTTACAGCTTAATATTTAAACAGACTGTTTACTAACTGTACCCGGAAGTCACACCATTGCCCATAGATTGAGGAATGTCCATCCACATGAGAACCATACATTGTTTCCACTAAGAAGGTAGATTAGTTGTTCTTACTATTGGTGCCTCCCTCTGATGCCGTCCAGCACAAGACCACTTGGCAGGAGTGATGCCCATCTGAGCCCATGACTTTGGCCAAATTGTACTTGGCCTGGTCCATTGTGGATAACACCCATTAGGCCACTTCCAATCCCCTCCATCCAAAAAGGGAAAATTGGAGGGATGGAATTGTCTTGTAAGACAGCTTCCCCTGATGGATCCAATCCAATATCACTCCCAATTAGAGACAGGGATAAAAGTCAGTAATTATACAATTCACAGTCTCTTTAAGGAAGTGATCATCATTTAAACTATGGAATTATTGAAATGTACATTTTACCAACTGCAAGTCTTACATCCTTATAATTGTACAGAAGTTTGATACAATAATTATGAAGTTTATGTAAGTGGTGATTGTCTCAGGTTCTATAGTTTCTCATTCTTTTGTGCCTTTAGTGAAAGAGAACAAGAAAAGTTCATTTTGATGTTGTACTCTTCAGAGTAAGATGCATGTATCGTCGTGAGCATCCCGTGAGGCAGCATTCCTCTGGAGATCCTGGATTTCATTTTGAAGGCCTCTGCGTTTAGCTTCAATTTCCTTATTGAGATTTTCGGCCTCTTCCTAAGAGTGTTAATAAAACAGTAGCACTTAGCAGAAAGTAATGTCCAAATCACTTGAAGGGCAAAAAGCCCAAATCATTGACTTTTCTTTGTTTATTTTAATCTGTCAGTAAGTAACAAAAGACAAGGTCACTGAATTCCATTCATATGCGTTTCTCATTCTTGGTTTCCTACTTGTGTCATACTTGTCCTACTTGTCCTACTTTTACCTCTTTCTCTAGCTGTAGAAACATCATCATCTCCCAATCTCTGAACTATTGGTGTCCCAAGAATTCTATCCCCTTATTTCCTACATACTCCCTAGGCAATCTTTATCGCAGCCTGACTTTAATTCTCACCTATGCAGAGAGGAAGCCAGATCTAATTTGAAGAGGAGAGGCTGGGTGTCTGGGTACCTCTGCAATCAGGCAAGGAGTCTGAGCCTTTGCTGAGGCATTTGTTCTAGGTCTCCACAGTTAGGAGGCAGCAGTAGAAGAGGAACAAGGAGATCAAGAACCTCAGGTTGACTACTGCCCCTTGGTGCAGTGCTGTAATCTCAAAAAGTCTTGGAGCAATACCCGCCAAACTGGGATGTGCAGATAGACTGGCCCACCGGGGAAGGGTTGTCTCCTAAGGGTATCCACCTGAGATTTTATACCAGGTTTATAGAAACAAACCACTGCAGATCCTACTTTCTGGGAAGGCAGTTTAGATAATTTGCTAAGCTGATATTGCCATTGACTTATTTCTCTCTGGAACTTCATTTTTCTCATCGCACCTAAGAGTTCTGCTTCACATTGAACAGGGTAGATGAGAGCATGAATGCAGAGTGCTTTGTACTTTGTGCTTGATCAACAGGAGCTACTGCTTTTTTGAGTAAATGGTAATAGTAAAGGACATTCAGTAAAGGACTGAATGAAATAAACTGCAAGCTAAAGGCCTTTAGAACCACTGATGATTAAGGCGAGGACAAGAGCATAGACACAAAAGGATGAATTAATTAATTTAACAAGGTAATCATAACCAAAGAAGAAGACTGTCTAGAGCCATGAACAAAATAACAACAACAACAACAACAACAACAACAACAACACCTAATTGCCAGGGGATAGAAACGTCCTGGGCTTTTATAAATAACAAATTTTAGTGCTTATTCTAGAATAAGCACAATTCTAAATACAAATGTTCTCGTTTAATCCTCAAAATAACCCTATAAAATGGGCATTATTATTATCTCCATTTTCCACAACAGGAAACCGAGCCACAGAGAGGACAAGACAGGTTGCCCAAACCATGTGTATCGTAGGATGTGGAGCTGGAATTCATAGCCATGATGTCTGACTCCAGAGTCCTTGACCTGTGCCACAGTACTGTGCTGCCTCTCCCCCTTGTCACTGCTTCATGCCCTCATCGTTACAGGGAGAGGAGACACGATTAAAATCCTGAGATGAAATACTTGATGAGTACCTGGAATCGACGCTCTAGGGCCCTCTGCTGTTGTTGCATCTGGTACTCCCTGAACATTTGCATCTGTCTCACTCGGTCCTGATGGAGACGTTCCCTTTGCTCCATCACTTGCTGGTTATACCTTTGAATGGCCTCCAACCTTTCTGCCACCATCTTTGCGGCCACAGCTTTCTTACGTGTCTCTGAAAAAGAAGAAAATGACAACCCTCTCTAGGGTTAGAAAGCCTCTTCCTTTTCCTTCCCACTCTTGTTATCGCGACTACCTCATAAAGAAAATTCGCTGGAACTGTTTCCTTTCCAGGACCATATTGCAGCTGATGGTACATGCCCTGTTCAGATTCAGCCCAAGGAGCTAGGAACCTTCTTTGCCATTCTTGTTCTGGCTTACGGATCAGAGGTGGACCAGGTGAAATTCATTTAAAATGTGTAGAAAGGTCTGTCTGGCATCCTGTCCGTTTCCTTCTCACCTTCTATCTCCTTTTGCCTCTGTGTGAGAGCCAGGTCTTTCTGTAGGATGGCATCGCTTGTAGACTGTCTGGACTGTAAGTATTCCTTCAGAACCTTCTCAGCCTGGGGACACCAAAAACATGCAGTTAGAAGTAGGAAATGGGGATGAAGAATGTTATAAACCTTTATTTTTTTTTCATTGCCCCCCCGGATCTTTTTCTTCCTGGAAGTGCTCAGCCCTGTACTTGGTAACACCACCCGTTCAGCCTCTTTTGTCACAGGGGTGGCCCCAAGCTCTGGGCTGGGCTGTCACTGCACCGAAGGACACTAGATGCAAAGAATTTGGGTACAGGTGGGAAAAGACTACAACTTGGGTGTTTGAAAGACTGATATGGTTGCTGGGAAGATATGCTCTCTCCCCAAGACTGCGAGCATGAAAGACTAGTTAAGCTTGGAGCTGCTGGTGTCATGCTACTGCAAAGTAGGGTGAGCCTGCCTGAGAATGAAACCTCTAGTGAGGAAAACAGAACGAAAAACGGAAGTGGAAATTGGAAAGAAAGAAGGAAGGGGTTAATTTTATGACATTGTTTGAACTCCTGCACATAGCTGTTCTTGCAATGACATTTAAATGCTTTGCTTTTAGTTTATATAAGGCAGTGGGTTATCATTTTTTCTTTCTTTTTTTTTTTGGATTATCATTTTTTTCTTACATTAGCTTCAGTTAATTGAGTTTCTGTGCCATGTAACCAAGAAAGGCCCTTCATTATAATGAACGGTCATGATTGCAGTAAAAGTCTGGTGATTATGATGATATGGTTCGGTTTAATTCTACAGCTGTCATGAGAGAATAAATACTTTCTTGCTGTCCTCGTTGGTTTTTGAAAGACGCCCCTTAACTATTTCCTGCAGTTAATAGATGAAACTTGGAATACCTGCATTCCTTTTCGAGGTTCACAGTAGTACCTTGCTTTCAGCAATTCTGTCTTTTGAATGAAGAGACGATGTCCTCCTGGTTTTGAGTAAATCCCCTGTGTCACATCATTTTCTAGAGGACCAAAAAGAGCCCGAAGTAAAGCTGAGCAACGGTGTGATGAGGCCTCCAAGTTCTGTTCACATAAGTCATCCTTTTTTGCTTCTAGCAGAGTCTTCAGAGGGACAGAGGTCCATGGAAAAGATGTTAGCCAACACTTCAGCGTTCCTAGAAATGGTTCTCAAAAAGAATCTTTATATTTTTCCATAGAAACTTGAGGACTACAAGTAAGACTATATCCTTCCCACCAAGTCTAGAAGGGTTCCAAAGATGATACACTGTAGAAAATACTTTGCTTTTGTGTTTGAAATCCCCTGAAACCTCTCTTTTGCTATTTCTGCTTTAGATGTCATCTTTAGACTACAGATGTCTCGCCTTATGCCAAAATTTTAAATGCAGCCTACTGTTTTACAACATTTCTGGTTTTAGCGTGACACTGGGCCTGAGATTCCCAGTGAGTAGGGGGAATGCAGATGTAGTGTAGGTTATCAAACCTGGAGACATAATCTTTTCGTAGACCCATTTGGCAATTCTGTATGCTTGATTAATATAAAAGGAAGGTTAATGAATACTTTGTGAATAAAATGTTTTCAGGAATAAGATGGCTTAAAAAAACTTAGTCCATGGTTGTAACATGGTAAGATGAGGTGTGGGTGTGGGAATGTTTCAGAATCTATAGGATCCATGGTAGTAACATGTTTGTTTTCAGAATAAGTGATACCTTGATCAGGTAAGTGGTAATCAGTGTTTTCCAGTCTAGTAAGGATTGTTTTTCTTCAGTTCCCGTTTTGCCTTTCATAGCAATAAAAAGCACCTTTGTCTCGTATTGTTCATAAGCCCCGTAAACTAGAGGGAAAAAAAAGAAGATAATTACCTCTAATTCCTTCTGAAACTTTTGGTCCATATCCTTGAAAGAGTTCTTCATGAAGACTTCTATGGCCTCTCTTTCACTTTCCCTGTGCTGGTCCAGCAGCTCCTGGAGAGTTTCCGTGGGCAGCTGCACCTTCTGGCCCATCTGCCGGTCATAGTGGGCAATAGCCTTTTTTACTGCTGTTGAGTTCTTGATCTGGGCCAAGGCCAAGACTGAGTTCTCTAGGCAGGGCAGATCCCCACGGCCGATGGCATTAACGTAGGTCAGCACTAGGCTCTTTAGACCTTCACATGGGGAAGAGATGCTTGTATTATTTGCAGGAAAGAAGCGATGCTCCAAACTAGGTAATTTTGTGAATGTTTATTTCACAGTGCATTGCTTGTACTTTTTCAGCTTTCTGCACCCTGTTCAGGTGGTCCAAATAAGGTCCTTTGGGAAACTGTGACCAAAAGAAAGATCATTCTTTCTTTGGGAAAAGAAAGTATTCAAAGGGGAAAACTCAAGATGTATGTGACCATCCACATTTCATCCTTTTCATATTGAGAAATAAGAAAATGGTCATGTAAACTTGGGCATATTTGTTTGATTAGGATGCTATAGGCCTTTTGCCTCATCAGTCTTTCCTTTCTTTCCCTCTTCCTCGGGTTTCTGTTCCCTACAGAATTCCCTTTCCTCTTTCACTTTGGTATGTAAAGCATGAGTGTATCCTGCTCTGTAAAAGCACAAAGTGAGCATATTAGACCAGGTCTCCTTTACCCCTTGTCGAAACTTTCCTGTTTGTCTTTTCTTTGCATACTTTTCTTTGCACTCAACTTCCTTCTGGAATGCAGTGATAATTTACAGAATTCTGAGATACACAGACTTTAGGAGAAACTGAGCCAAGAAGTCAGCTTAGATTTCTTTTAGGGTTCTAGACAACCCGAGCCTCTGTTTAATGTTTGTATGAACTCACTACATTTCTACAGAGAATGTATATGTGGTCCTCATTTTGTGTCTCTCAAAGACTGTGACATACAATAAATATCTACTATTCTACTATATTGAACAAATGGTGCCAACCCATGTGGGTTAGTCTAGTTCAACTGTGGTCCACTTACAGGGAGAACTTTTTAACTTGACCTTTTTTTCAGGTTACATTTCTTTTTTATCCTACTTTGGAGGCATTACTAAACACTGGAAATATTTTTGGTACCCATTGGAGTTTAATAAATAGGATACACCTGATTTTCTTGGTCGTAACTGACTATGCAGTTTCAACATTGACAGTGGAAGGAAAAACTTACAACAGTGTCCCATTCTTCATGTTGAATTGAAGGAAAATCTTAAAAAAGATACTCACAGGATCCATCGACCTTGATACCTCCTGGAAGAGTTTTAGTCTTAGAATGGTTGAAAATGTAGGAACAGAATGCTGCCACTTGTTCCACAAATTCAGGATCCAGCTCATCGTTAGGCAGTGTCTCAAGCTGGGCAAGCTTCTTCCGGTGAGTGGGAGAGTCAAAGATAAAGCATTTCCTCATTGGAAAGAATTCTTTTATACATAGACGGGGCAAATTGAAATTTTGAACACTTTGATTAGTGCCTGGGGAAAGAAAAATAGGATTTATTTAGTACAAGATTAACATTTGTGTTAACTTATTCTCCTCCAATAAATGTGCCTTCCACCTGATGTTATTATTTATTTCAGTACATCTTCATAGACTCTAAGCAAAAATCTAAGGGGTAACTAATCAGGGAAAGGAAAAAAGAAAAATTTGCTCCAAGAACAGAGGAGTAATACAATTTAATATTGAATTTATTAGTTCACTATAAATTAATATTTATTTGGTAGTTTAGCCAGGTGAGTAAGTATAGAAAACTACGAATTTAACCACCTACACCTGAGAGATAATTTCTTTTATGACTTTTCTCTCTTTCTAAAACCGAAGTCCCTGTTACCTTGCTTTAGCCTCAGGGAATTCTCCAGGTATTCATCTGCTGTAATGAGTTGCCCATCTACTTCCAGGGTTAGGTAGAAATCTCTCAGAGTCCACACGAAGTCTGGACAGAAGCTCTCAAGGTTGGTTGTATCTTCAACACTTTCAAGATCAGGTGAAGATACTTTCCTGAGCAAATTTGACAGTTCTGTCACATAGCTGGGATGCAGTTAAGGAAAACTCGTGGAAATGGAACTTCATCTAAGCCCATACATTTAACTCCATGTCTCCCTATACTTTTATTTTCCCTTTGGGTCTTAATTCTTTATTTCATCTGTAAATTTAAGGACTCTTTTTATTGTACCTTTAACGCTTACATGTTTTCATTTTTGTGTTTGATTCACAAACTCACAAACACAATTGGTAAATATAGCTCGCTAGGCTTTGGTGCCATCTTGGACCACAAAAGGATACTGCAATAGGTCAATAGCCCTCTGGTCAATTTTGTTCATAGTGTTGTATACAAAGATACTGCTCAGTAGTATTGCCAGTGCAAAAATCTGGGTATCGTTCTTCTTGTCACCCTAAAAGAACAAATTTAAATCATGTCTCATGGTATTTTTAGATGAGCAATCATTAAAAATAGGCCCTTGACTTACAAATGTTAAACAAGATAAACAAAAATGATTATGAGTAACATATGAACATTGAGTAATGTCGTTCTATCTATTAGCATTGATAAATTTATACAAAACCATAATTGTTAGCTCACCAGTTTTTCTTTTTTTAAAATTTATTTTATTATTACTATTTTATTTATACTTTAAGTAGTTAACATACAGTGCAATATTGGTTTTGGGAGTAGAATTCAGTAATTGGTCACTTACATAAACATCCACTGCTGATCATAACAAGTGTCCTCCTCAATACCCATCACCTATCCCCACCCACCTCCCTCCATCAACCCTTAGTTTGTTCTCTATTGTTAAGAGAGTCCTATGGCTTATTTCCCTCTCTTCTTTTTTTCTTTTCCCTCTTCCCATATGTTCATCTGTTTTCTTTCTTAAATTCCACATATGAGTGAGATCATATGGTATTTGTCTTTCTCTGACTGACTTATTTCACTTAGCATAATACACCCTAGCTCCATCCATGTCATTGCAAATGGCAAGATTTCATTATTTTTGATGGCTGAGTAATATTCCATTGTATATATGTACTACATTTTCTTTATCCATTCATCAGTTGATTGGTATTTGGGTTCTCTCCATAGTTTGGCTATTGTTGATAATACTGCTATAAACATTGGGGTACATTTATCTCTTTGAATCCGTATTTTTGTATCCTTTGAGTAAACATCTTGTAATGCAATTGCTGGATCATAGGGTACCTCTATTTTTAACTTTTTGAGGAACCTCCATACTGTTTTCCAGAGCGGCTGCACCAGTTTGCATTCCTACCAATGGTGCAAGAGGGTTCCCCTTTCTCTGCATCCTTGCCAACACCTGTTGTTTCTTGTGCTGTTAATTTTAGCCATCCTGACAGGTGTGAGATGGTATCTCATCATGGTTGTGATTTGTTTTTCCCTGATGATGAGTGATGTTGAGCATCTTTTCATGTATCTGTTAGCCAGTTGGATGTCTTTTTTTTTGAAAAGTGTCTACTCATGTCTTCTGCCCATTTCTTTTTTTTTTTCTTTTTCTTTTTCTTTTTTTTCTTCTGCCCATTTCTTAACTGGGTTATTTGTGTTTGGGATGTTGAGTTTGGTAAGTTCATTGTAGATTTTTGATACTAACCCTTAATCAGATATGTTGTTTGCAAATATCTTCACCCATTACCTAGGGTGTCTTTTAATTTCATTGATTGTTTTCTTCTCTGTGCAGAAGCTTTTTATCTTGATGAAGTTCTGATAGTTCATTTTTGCTTTTGTTTCTCTTGCCTCCAGTAATGTGTCCAGTAAGAAGTTGCTGTGGCCAAGGTCAGAGAGGTTTTGGCCTGTGTTCTCCTCTAGAATTTTGATGGTTTCCTGTCTCATATCAAGGTCTTTCATCCTTTTTGAATTTATTTTTGTGTGTGGTGTAAGAAAGTGGCCTAGTTTCATTTTTCTGCACGTTGTTATCCAGTTTTTCAAACACCATTTGTTGAAGAGACTGTCTTTTTTCCCTTTGGATAGTCTTTCCTGCTTCATCAAAGATTAGTTGACCATATAGTTGTGGGTCCATGTCTAGGTTTTCTATTCTGTTCCATTGATATGTGTTTGGTTTTGTGCCAGTACCATACCGTCCTGATGACCACAGCTTTGTAATATAGCTTAAAATCCAGAATCATGATGCCTCCAGTTTTCTTTCTTTTTCAGAATTGCATTGGCTATTTGGAGTCTTTTGTGGTTCCATACAAATTTTGGGATTGTTTGTTCTAGCTCTATGAAAAATGCTGATGGTATTTTGATGGGGATTGCATTAAATGTGTAGATTGCTTTGGGTAATGTGGATATTGTAACATTGTTTGTTCTTCTAAACCATGAATATGGAATGCTTTTCCATTTCTATGTGCCCTCTTCAATTACTTTGATAAGTGGTCTGTGGTTTTCAGAGTACAGATCTTTTACTTCTTTAGTTAGATTTACTCCTAGGTATCTTATTGTTCTGGGTGCAGTGGCAAAAGGGGATTGATTCCTTGGTTTCTTTTTCTACTTCTTTGTTATTGGTGTAGAGAAGTGCAACATATTTCTGCACATTGATTTTATATCCTGCTACTTTGCTGAATTCATGCATGACTTCTAGCAATGTTTGGTGTCGCTTGGGTTTTCTACATAGAGTATCATATTGTCTGCAAATAGTGAAAGTTTGACTTCTTCCTTGCCTATGCAGATGCCTTTTATTTCTTTGTGTTGTCCGATTGCTGAGGCTAAGACTTGCAGTACTGTGTTAAATAGTAATGGTAAGAGTGGACATCCTTGTCTTGTTCCTGACCATAGGGGAAAGGCTCTCAGTTTTTCCCCATTGAGGATGATATTAGTTGTGGGTCTTTCACATATGGCTTTTATGATGTTGAGGTGTGTTCTTCTATCCCTCCTCTGTTGAGGGTTTTTATCAAGAATGGATGCTGTATTCTGTCAAATGCTTTTTCTGCATCTATTGAGAGGATCAT
>JAPYYM010003474.1:0-11121 GCA_028534135.1 Potos flavus
AGTGATTCGACTTTTGTCGCTACTGTGAAATGATCAGCACGGTAAGTGTAGTTCACGTCCCTCATCACATCGAGTTACGGACACTTTTTTCTTTCTTTTGAGGTTTAGACTCTCAAATATGCAACACAGTATTATTAACTCTAGTCGCCACTCCCCATGACTGCTGTAGTTTATAACTACGTTCTTTTTGACTCTCTATAGCTTTTATAATAAGAAAAACAACACTCTAAGACTTCATTTGATGGGGTGAGAAATAACGACCTACGGGACTGAAACTTGAGAAACGCTTTGTACGATCAGCTCCCCCCTCGGAGCTGCCCGGAGAGGGGCCGCGTGGTAAGTCCTTAAAACGGTCAGCCGTGCTTCCTTGGCAGCACTGCGCACTCCCTGCCCAGGGAGAGGTTCTCGAAAGACGCCACAGCCAACCACCAGGCTAACTTCCAGACTGGTCACCCCATTCACGCCCTGGTGCCTTAAGGGAGCCCACCCACAATGCAAAGATGTATCTGGCAGACACAAAGCGATCAAAAGGGCCAGGAAACTCTGCAGACATTCCAAAGGAAATATCTGGCCGGCGCTGGGAATAAGAACGAAGTTCAAAGGGCTCTTGATGTGTGAGATCATCCACTGTGGAGACACACTCGGCCAGGTCAGATGGTGGCCAACCATGAAGCCATTTCAACTCTTCATCAGAGCAGCTTGGGCACCGCGTGGAGACAGGGAGCCCGTCACCTCTCCTCTGAACCCCTAACAGGACGTGTGCCCCAAATGCTTTCTAAAACCCTAACGTGAAAATAGCCATCTGACTGATGACGAGGCCAGAAATCCTTGGTTGTTGCTCGGTTCTGATTTCATCTGCATGATTTTATCATCCTGTATCCTGAACAGACAGCTCAAGTCTACCACAGATTGTCAGCTGAAATGTCTAACATTTCTTAGCAAAAGAAACAGGTGCCCGCTCCTGTCCCTGAGACTGCTCCATCCTCCTCAGTCTCTGCGATTTCCTGCCTCCCTGGCTTTGCTCTCAGGGTTCCCTCTGGAACCTCGCTGTGTGGAATGTTCTCATCACTGCGAGCCTGGCGGAAGGAACCCTACCTCGACAAAGCCTTCCTGATGATACCAGCCAGAAGCACGCGATCTTCTTCCAGGATCTTCCCTTTCCTTTGGCTTCTTGCATGAAACCTCTAGGATGGAGAAAACCAGAGACAAAGGGAAGAACTCAGATTTTTGGAGTCAGGTAGATTGGAGTTCAAGTGCCGGCTCTGCCGCTTACATACCAGGGTTTCCCAGAAGTCATATTTTTCCTTTCTGAACCTCAGCAAAAAATGAAAATCATAATAATACCTAACTCATGGCATTCTTCGTGATGACTAAAGGAGAGAAAGCACAAAAAGTACTCAGCCGTAATGAGATACCACTTCACACCTGCTGGGATGACTATACTCAAGAAGACAGACCACAGTGCATGTGGACAAGGACGTGGAACTGGAAACCCGCGCCCGCTGCTGGCGGGATGGTAACGGGGGCAGCAGTTTCAGAAATGGCCTGGCAATTGCTTAAAATGTTAAACAGAGTTATTCGCGGATCCAACAATTCCAATCCCAGGCATAAGCAGCATTCGTCATAATCGCCCCAAAGTGGCAACAACCCAAATGTCCACTACCTAATGAGTAAGCAGAAGGTGGTACATCCACACAGTGGGACCTCTTTCAGCTGCGACAAGGGGATGAAGCACGGACACCTGCTGTAACACACCTGACAGCATCGCTCTAAGTGAAAGAAGATGGTCGCAAAAGGCACATCCCGTATCACACCCTTTATGTGAAATGTCCCGAAAAGGCAAATCCACAGAATCAGAAAGCACGCTGGTGGTGGCCAGGGGCTGGTGGGCCGGGGGAAATGCGGGGTGACTGCTAACGGGTTTAAGGTTTCTTCTTGGTGTGACGAACATATTCTGGAACTAGACAGCAGGGAAGGCTGCACAGCTCTGTGAGCACCCCGAAAACCACCGAACTGTTCGCTTGCAAAGGGTGAATCTTATGGTACGGGACTGATATTGCCATAAAGCTATTCTCTTTTAAGCTCTTTGCATAAGACCCGGCACGTGGTGTACACTCAATAAAATGTTAGCTCCTTATTATTATTTCTGCTCCTTGAAGTAGGATCCTATTCATTCAGTAGGGTCTTTTTAAAGAGTACCCAGCCCAAGGCTCTGCTGGTAGGACACCAGCAGTTATTTTCCAACTGGCTGAATCAATAAGGAAAAGAGTATATGGTGAGAAAATGCACAAAGACTGAAGCTGGCCCGCGGGGGGCCACGCAGACACCCTCCTTCGTTCTACCTGCCGCACAGCTGCTGTGACTCCAGCAGGCATGGAGAGGGCCGTGGCTGAGGCTAGGCAGGGTGGAAGAAAGCAAAGGTCCCTGGTGATACCCCTGGAAATCAGGAGGCCTACTTCTGCACCTGCTGATGGGGAAAGGCAGACACAAAGGGAAATCAGTTCCTGGAGACCCATGAGGCCAGGAGCCGGAAAATGGGATGTAAATGTGGGCAGGGCACTTGGCCACATCGAAGCGGGAATGTCCTATCCTTTCCTGGTCATCAGGAAGGATGGCTTGGGGACATGGCCCTGGATCGCCGCAGACCCCATGGAGAAGAGCAGCAGGTTTCTTTGGGGCTGGCTGGCACCCATGCAGAGGCGGGCTCTTCTCCACCACAGACAATCTGGGACAGAGCTGCGGATGACACAGCAGCGGTCAGGCAGGAAGTGTTCAATCAATACCACTGAGACATCTGCGCATCACCGTGAAACAAAAAACTGAATTAGAGCTCTAGCTCCCGTAAAAACAAATTCCGGGTGGATTAATGACTGAAAGTGAAAAGCAAAACTTTAAAACTTTTCAGAAAAAAATGTAAAAAGTCTTTATGATGTTAACAGAGGAAATTATTATTTTTTTAAAGATTTTATTTGTTTATATGACACGGAGAGAGAGAGAGACAGCGAAAGAGGATATACAAGCAGGGGGAGTGGAAGAGGGAGAAGCAGGCTTCCCACTGAGGAGGGAGCCTGATGCCGGGCTTGATCCCAGGACCTTGGGATCATGACCTGAGCCGAAGGCAGATGCTTAACGACTGAGCCACTCAGGCACCCCAATAGAGGAAATTATTAAAGAAATAGACGTGTAGAAAAAAGTCCATAAAAGAGAAGACGGATGAATTTTACTACTCTAAAATTTAAAACTTCAGTTCTACAAAGGACACTAAACACAGTAAAAAGACAAGCCTCAGACTGTGAGCAATACGTAACTGGCAGTGGATTAATTTCCAAAATAAATAAAGAACTCCTACAAATCAATGAGAAAAAGAAATAATCCAAAAGAAAAAATGACATACAATATATAGAAGCCATGGGAGAAAATGTTCAACCTCTCTAGGAAATGCAAATTAAAAATGACAACGTTCTATCATTCAAGGCAAATCACTGACCAAACTGTAAATATCTCAAAAATTGGGGCACAAAGTGGCACAGCCACTTTGGAGAACACATTCACTGCATTTAGTAAGGTGAAAATGACCCAGCAATTCCACTCTGAAATTGTTCTCTAGAGAAATTCTTAGCATAAAGACGTGAAGGTATTGTTTGCAACACTGTGTATAAAAGTAAATTATTAGAAACGACCCAAATCCTTATCAGCCGAAGGATGAATAAATACGTCATAGTGTATTCATCCAACAGATTTTCATACAACCTTGGAAATACATGAATTGGAGCTGTTGTGTCAGCAGGGATAAATCTCAAAAATAATGCTTAGCAAAAAGCAAGTTGAAAAATATGTACGGTATAATAGATTCCATATGAATATAATCTATAAAGTTTGAAAACAGGAAGAATGTTCCGGAGTGATAAACACCAAACTCAGTAGTTACTCTGGGTAAAGGAGGAAGCATGGCCTGGAGGGGGCACAGGCACCAGTAATGTTTTCTCTCTCTTATTGAAAAAAAATTTCATATAAACTTAGTGAAATATTAAGATCCGAAAAAATCTGCATGGTAGTTACATGGATATTTGTTCCATTATTCTCTACACTTTTCTTATATACAGTTGAACCTTGAACAACATGGGTTTTTGTGGGTTCACTGCCTTGCCAATTTTTTTGCGATAGATACGGTATGGTACTGTAAATGTTATTTTCTTTTTCTTACGTTTTCCTAATAATATTTTCTTTTCTCTAGCTTATTTTATTACAAGAACACAGGATGTAATACATACAATAAAAATAGGTGTTAATCAACTATGTTATCTGTAAAGCTTCTGGTCAACAGTAGGCTATTAGTAGTTAAGTTTTTGTGGAGTCAACATTTATATTGGGATTTTCAATTGTGCCCGTGAGGGGAGGTTGGCACCCCTATACCCCATGTTCAAGGACAACTGTATATGAAATGCTTGATAATACAATTTTTATTTTATTTTTTAAAGATTTTATTTATTTAGTGAGAGAGAGAGAGCAGGGGGAGGGGCAGAGGGAGAAGGAGAGAGTGAGTCTCGAGCAGACTCCATGCTGAGCGTGGAGCCCAATGCGGGGCTCGATCTCACGAGTCTGAGATCATGACCTGTGCTAAAATCAAGAGTCAGGACGCTTAACCAACTGAGCCACCCAGGTTCCCCTAGTAATACAATTTTTAATTTAAAAATCAGGTCGTAGACCCCTTAAGAAACAAATGAGTGGGACCTTCAAATCCTTGCAAATGGTCACAAGGAGGAGAGTTGCCAGAGAAAACACAGACACCCAGTGAAATTTGAATTTCGGATGAACAGTGAGTAATTTTTTCAAATTTAAAAGATTTTCGAGATTTTCAGATTTAATCGGGCATCCTATTATTTTTGTTTGTTAAGTATGGCAACCCAAACAAGCGGGTATGCTCTATGGCTCTGTCCAGTGAAAAACTGGAAGAAAACCACGTGCTGAGCACCAGGAGAATGCTGGCGTAGCACACTCAGTCTGCATGGAACACCACACACCAGGGAGTGAGAACGTGTTAGTCCTATACACACGAGTCTAGAAAGATCTAACTGGCATGTGCATCATTTGGGAAAAAGAAAGCAAGAGCTTCCTGCAATATTAATTTATATTGAAAAGTCGAGTTACAATGACATGGTTCTGTAAGTCATTTAAACATGGAAGTGCTGAGGGAAAAGGAAGAAAAAGAGGATAGTGGCTGATAGATATTAGGGGCGTGATAGTTACTTGAGCCTTGGCTGTATTATTTGGTTTTTTTAAAATAAGACTTTTGTATCCCTTATTTAATTAAAAATAAATACAATTTTTTTGCAAAAAGAAAAAAACAAGTCTAGAAGGATATCGTTAATAATATGCATAGGATTAGAAGAAAGGAAAGGTAGTAATATTTTCACTCTTCAGTTCATATAATTCTATGTGATTTGGATTTTCTGAAGTGAGCTTTTATAATTTTTAAAATGTCATGAAGATATTTTTAATTAAAAAAAAAAGTGCAAGGTTCACTAATCCTCTCTCTACCACAGGATCCGGAGAGTAAGAGAGAATTATTATGGAGGAGGCAGCTGCTGAACGAAGGTTACAAGAGAGAAGAAAGAAGAAGCTGCTCACAAGACTATTCCTGAAGCCCACCCTCTCTGTCTCTGCTAACCACGCACAGTATCTCCAAGTCCTTTTCTCGCAGGACTCTGGGATATGCTGATGCCTCACACCACCCAATCCCTACTCTTCCGGGCCAGGAAAGCTGGAGAAGGCAGCAGTTTAGAACATGGGCTTGGACAGAGGGATGTGAGCTCAAATCGTGACTTCACTACTTGGTGGCTGTGTGACCTTGGCTGAGTTCCTCAACCTCTCTGAGCCTCAGCTTGTGTCTCTGTAAATGGAAACAGTAGGTTCAATCTCTTACAGTTGTAGTAATAATTAAAAGAGACAGTGCCAACAAAGTGCTTTGCCCATCAGCTGGAACACAGTAATCCCTTAATCAGTAGTAAGTATTGGTGTTGATGTAGCAGAAACACTCCTTCCCATGCCCAGGTATGCAGGCTGACCTGCCTTGAAACAGAGACCTCTACCTGCACGTGCACGTCATCCCTTCAGGCCGCAGGTCTTTACTCTCTTGCAGCAGATATTTACTAAGCACGGAGATACGCAAGGCACTGCTAAGTGCTCCTCAGCATATACAAATACGAGGAAGACACGGTCCCTTCCCTGGAGGAGGGCCAGCAGACAAGCTGAATCAGCAGTGAGGGCACCGTGTGTGCACGCAGGAGACCCGGGTTCGATCTCTGCTCATCCACATCTATTGTGTAATCTCGAGAAGGGTGCTCAAGCTCCCTGAGGCTTTGTTTTCTTTTTGTAAAATAAGATTATGACAGTAACTTCCAGGTCTGTGGAAACAGCTAGCACGGGACAGACCTAGCAGGGATGTTCGGAGTTACTGGAAGGGCAAGGAGAGTTGCCTTAGTACTATATGAGGGTAAGTGTTCGGAAGAACAAGAAAGCACATCAGGGTCCAGGGAGCGGGCGGGGTGGAAAAAGGAAGTAAAGCCGAGGCAGCTTCAGGTGGGACGCCCCGAGGAGCAGCGGTAGGAGGAGCCAGAACCTGGGGGAGCAGAGCAGGTGCAGGAGATAGGACCCCACCTGATGCTTCAAGGAGGAACTCTGGAGCTGAGAAGACCAGAGTCCCTTTGGAAGAGGCCAGCCAGGACGTGAAGAGTGAGGGCGGACCATGGCAGACGGAAAAGGACGGCGTGAAAGATGACGTGGGGGTCGAATTCCAAGAACCTGCTTGCGGAGGCAGGGGACGCGCAGGAAGAGTCTGGCCTCTCCCTGGTAGAAACCGCTGGGAGCAGGGGCGGTCGTGGTATGGGGGGCTGGGTGGGCAGTGTAAGGGAACAGAAGACTGTTCAGTTTGGGGTAGTCAGGCTGAGCGTCCTGGCCGTCATACGTGGACTAGTGTGGCAGGCAGATGGAAACGTGGGTCTGGCTAAGGACGATGGCCCGAGCACAGGGTGTCCACGTGAGGACACGGCTCAGCTGCAGGTGGCTGGGACCCAGGTCTGAGGAGGACACACGCTGTGAAGGAGGCTGGGGCACAAGCTGGGGATGTCGCAGTGTCGCAGAGACTACACAGGAAGAGGAAATGGAAGAAGAAGGTAGAAAGCAGGTGAAATCACATTTCAGGGATAAGAGTGCTTCAAGAAAAAGGGCTCTGGAAGAATATTTGATAACCTAAGAAAATACTGAAATAATATAATAAAAACCTACAGTGCAATAAGAAGAATATTATATAGTACAGACAGCAGAAAAAGAATATACAACAGAATCCCATTATTGCTGAAACACCCACCCACCCACACAGAAAAAAACTGAAGGATACAGGATAAATGTTCCGAGCACTGTTCCTCTGAGTGGTAGAATTTCGAGCCCCTTTTTCTCTTCCTTGCATTTTCTATTTCCAAATTGTCTACAGGGAGCATGTGTTAGTTCTGTGTTCAGAAAATGGATATTATTAGGAAGGCAGGCACTGGCCGACAGTGTCCAAAGCTGGGATGAGATCAAGAAGAGTAAGAATTAGGAAAAAGTCATCAAGTTAGATGATTTGGAAGCAAGCGGTGAGTGCAGATAATGAAGAAGAGGAGAGGCAGGCCGAGGGGTGTGGGAAAGGACTATTCAGGTAGCAGCTGGAGGGGCCAGTTAGGCAAAGGTAGGCAATGGGGGGGGGGGGGGGCTGCATCTGCTTCTAGGACCTGAGAACTCCCCTGGGAGGATTACTCTCGGGAAGGAAGGCAGCTCCCCAAGGGTGTGCACCTCTTCCCTTGGGCTCAGGTCTGTAATTGCCAGAAGGCAGGGACCACCTCTGACATTCACGATTCCTAGTGCCGAGCATAGGACCTACAGTGGGTGGGGGCTCAATAAATATCTATCAGCCAATGAATGCTTCCCCTCCTCTTCTGCTCCATCTCTGAAGTTTCAGGAAACCTCCTCTGAATCCAGGAGGGGGGCTTATATAAAGGAGTATGTCAGTCGATTTCGGGAGGCCACAAAAATGCTCATTAACAAGCAACTGCACTGGTCTGAAAGATGCTGGAGACCCCCATCTTGAGACTCCAAGACATCTTAGTGCCTTCTTAAGAGTAAGAAGGAAGTTTTTCTCTCCACTCAATTGAAATGACCTCAAGGGAGGTCCAATGACAAGACACAATTTCTGAATACGATTCAATAAAGCCACAAAAACCAAAACAGGTCTAAGATAAGGGGGCCATGTCTTTGATAAACAGCACTGTTTTTGCCTTAGCTAGGGCTCTAGCAGGATAGGGTAGAGAAAACAGCAAAAACTAGCAATCCTGGGATCAGCGGAAAATCCAGGGACTCCGCATGGCTTCCCCAGACCTTGAGGAAGGAGGCTGGCCTGCATGCTGGCCCAGGCTGCCCGGCCCCAGGCCACTGGCTCTACCTCTGCCCCAGCTCTGGGCAGAGACCCCCAGCTGTGGATAGGACAGCCTCCCGCTGGAGCCAATCACCTCGGACTGCAGGGCCTGGTCCTGGGCTTCTGGCCAGTTTTCACAAAGAGGCCCCTGGAAGAGACCCCACAAGACCAGGAGGACGGGAAGAGCTAAAGCAATGGGGTAGGAGGGAGGACACTCGAACCCGTGCTGCTCATGTGTCACACTCAGTGACAGGAGAAAGGAAGGCAGAGGAGATGAACTGGCACTTGCGACTAAGTCACCCTTCTTATTTACTCTGTGACTCGGCTCTCAAACCACATTGCCAGCTGTAATTGCATTTCAATTCATGTTTAGCACAAACATAACTTAGCTGGATGTTGGCATCCAATACCCCAGGCACGGAACGGCAGAACAAAGGAGCCAGCTAATTCAATTCAGGAAACGTTCTTTGCATGCCTGGTGGGGTCCGTATACACCCAGGCACTCTACGGGGGTCCTGGGGATACAGCCACATGAAAGACACCGTTCCATGGCCTCGGGCATGCGGGCACGTGGGCAGTCCTCTGCAATTAAGAGAGGTAGGAGCCGCAAGAGAGGACAGTAAAGGTGCTACCAAAACACAAAGAACTGGAATATAATTCCCCAGGGAGCAGCACGGCGTGCAGGCACAGGGGCAATAGGCAAGAACGGGAACAGCGCATGTGAAGGACTACAAGGAGCTGCCGGGCAGGATGGGGGCTGGAAAGGAAGTGAGTGGGCAAATCAAAAAGAGTCTTAGATTCCAGTGAGATCCATCCATAGGATGAACACCTAACTCAGCGTTAGTTGCTGGGTATTTAAGTAAAACAATGAATTTGCCTCTGAATCTAGAAACCGAGAACTGGAGAACAATTCTGAGCAGGACTGTAATCTGATCTTTTAGGAAGTTTCCATCGGCAATCACAGAGGGAAGGCTGGAGGTCGGAATCGAGCTAGGGAGACTTGTGGGAGACAACGCAACAGGCCTTAACAAAGGAGAGCGGAGATGCACTTAACAGATACCTGCTCAGTCGGCGGGCCAACCCCTTCTTAAACTCGGTCCCTCTTACCTGCCCTTCTCCATAAACACAGTGGAATTCGCAATCACGTAACTTCCTGCTACATAAACCTTACAAACTTGTCATCTGTTTGTACCATGGTCCAAAGGGTCATGGAGTGGCCAAGGGACAGAAGGGGAAATCAGAAACAATAAAAGAATTCAATGACGTTGTTGGACATAACATAAATGTATTTTTTTAAAAAGTTAGTTTTCCTTTATACAAAATATGCAAACCAAAACTAATAATCATTTAACTAAAACAATGGGAAAAAAACAGTACCATGCACAATAGCAATATTGATTATCAATTAAATTAGCTCTATAAAACAAACTGAGATGCTTCCCCTCCTTTCTTAAACCTTTAAGAGAGTTTTCAGGATGTGGGAATTACTCGTTCCTTGATAATTTTAGGGAATGCTACCTTAAAACAAATTTGGGCCTGGTGCTTTTGTTAGAAATAAATCTCTAATGACTTTTCCTATTTCTTCCTTCAACACACGATTGTTATAGGATTTCTTCTTAAATAGCAGTGGAAATGATCTAACTCATCAAGATTTTCGATTTTAGTCACATAAGGCTGCACATAACAGCTATGCGTCATATTCTCTTATCATTTTCAAATCTCTTTATACTCTTACTTTCCTTTTCTCAATCTAAATTCTGCTTATCCTTATTTCTGTTTACTACTATATATATTTGCTAGAAGCTTATCTATTATGCTTTTTACAAAGAATCGATGCTCAATGAACAATTCTCTCCCTCCTTTTACTTCTAATTTCTGATCTTATTTTTATTATTTCCTTCCATGTGTTTATCCAGCTACTTGAGCTCTGGGACAATATCAAGTAATCTAATATACACGTAACTAGAGCCCCCAGAAGAGGGAAAGGTGAAAAAGAACTATTTTAATAATTACCCAAAATTTTCTAGCTGCAACAACAGCAGAATATACATTCTTCTCAGGTATACATGGAACATTTACTAAGACAGATTGTAGTCTAGGCTGGGGCTGATGAACTACAGCCCGCAGGCCAAATCCAGCCGGTAGTCGGTTTACGTACAGTCTATGATTTACAAATGGTTCTACTTTTTTTAAGGGTTAAAAAAATTAATATACTTAGAGAGCATATTTGGTCCATGAAGCTTAAAATATTTACTATCTGGACTTTTACAGAAAAAGTTTGCTGACTCCTGTTCTAGATCAAAACACTGAGTTTGTTCTCTGATGACCTAGAATTAAGTAAGATGTCAATAACAGAAATATATCTAGAAAACTCACAAATACATAGAAGTGAGACAACACATATCTAAGTAACCCATGGTTCAAAAAAGAAACCACGAGGTAAACTAAGACAGTATCAAGAATGGAATTAAAATTTAATACAACATATTAAAATTTGAGGGATGCAGCTAATGCAGAGTTTAGAGGGAAATTCATAGCACTAAAATGCTTATACTAGAAATGATGAAAGGTCTCAAATCAATGACTATAACTTTCACCTTAAAAAAAATAAAACATTAAATCCAAAGTAAGAAGAAGAAAATAATAAAGAGAAAACAATAAAATAGAAAAAAAAA